>JAODLL010062263.1:0-17757 GCA_026546735.1 Forbesichthys agassizii
AGCTTTGCCTTCCGGCTCAGCTCTCTTTTAGTCACAACGGTGCGGTAAAGCGATTGCAATACCGCTCCCGCTGCTCCAATTCTCCGGCCAATCTCTCGCTCCATAGTCCCTTCACTCGCGAACAAGACCCCGAGGTACTTAAACTCCTTCACTTGGGGTAGCGCAAGAGAGCTTTAATCAGGCCTGAAAATTTGAACCCGACATGGACCGAGCCTGCATATGTATGGCTTTCTGCAGCCTGAACCCTATTAAAGCTTAATGTTTTTTCTACAACTTCCCCAGTCAGTGGCCATTGCTGTGCGTATCAGATGGCACAGAGCTGAGCGCTACTTACTCATTTGGTACTAATCAATGATATTGAACTGCATGCTGGATAGGGATTTAACAGAAAAGAGAAACGTTGTTGTCGCTATGTTGAACTAAGGAAATAACACGCTACTTGTCATAGAAATGATAAACAAAAGCAAAGATGCATCCTGAATGTTACATTGTAGGATAAGTTGATAGCCAAGAACACTGATATGCGCAACATGTAGATACGGGCCTGGGACGTTTTCATGAATAAATCAAATTGAAAATGTTAGAATGATGGAGTCATTTTAACATTTTCAATGGATCGCAGTGCGTATCAGATGGTGCAGACACCTCAGCTCTAGTGCTAAACCTTGTTGTTTTCGCTACGATGTTGAACCAAGAGCTAAGGGAATTATAGTTGTCATGAAATGGTAAACAAGCACAGCGATGCAGCCAAACTTCTCTGCATTATTTTAAAAATCGTATTGTAGGAGAGGTTAATTAGGCAAGAACAGGAGTCATTCTAATGTTCTCAACGTTATTTCTTAATGAAAATGGCTTGGAACAAATACATTTATAAGTGTGTTCACCTCCTAAGCACCATCCAATTTAGTGTTTCTCTCTATCAGCGAGGGGGAAAGTTAGGCTACGCTATGGGCTTCAATCAGCTGAAACAGATCTGAACCGTAAGCTCTGACTCAAGATGCTAATATATAGGCCTATGCTAATAAACACGCAGCATATTATAAATTCATCCTGAACCCGACTTGCCTGGTGAAATAAGTGAGAAATAAAGACCGACCCGGTTCGGGCAGAGATCTCAAGCTCTACTTAGGAGTCGTTTTCCTTCCACCTTCTCACTCTGTTTCCAGGCAACGTGGGAACCACCGAACTAGGGGGTGCCCAGGGCCATTGAAACATTGTGATGAATGATGTGATCTTACTCTGATTCTGGTGTCTGCTCCAGGGTATTCCTTCTCCTCCATAGCTTCCCACCGCTGGTCAAACTTGGCCACCACCGGGTCATCAAAGTCTACAATCTGAAAGCCGGACACGTTGGCTCCTCCGTACTGGATTTTAGAGAGATCACCGTCTACAAAGCCCTGTGGCACGCACACACACACACACACACACACACACACACACACACACACAGACACATTCACAGTATCCTGCTGTGACATATACAGATAATGCCCAGGTGTGTATTAGTCAAGTCAAATATAAATTCCTTCCAAAAACTTACCAGGTTAGCAATGATGTAATGATACCCTTTTACATGTCTGCCAATTGTGATCACCTGATGGCAAAAAAACACATTAATCCACAACTCTAATTTAAAGGTATAGTTAGCTATTGAAAATTAAATGAAAGATTAAATAAATTAAAATTAAAATTCAACAAATATCTCTTCTCGTTCTCTGAGCGTGTTAAAAAAAAAAATTTGATAGGATATTTCTACGCTGCGCTGGCTCCGTAAATGAGAACATGAACAAAGGGGCTAACACCGCTCGTATCAACGAAGCCGTAGCGCTACGCTTTGCTTCACAATGTGTGAGGTGGCGCAGCAGAGGACCGCAGAGCGACACTGTTTAGAATTGAGCTGGAAGTTAGCAAGAATGACCCTGCCTTTAACTGTAGAATAAATTACAGGGATAGTGATGCAAGCACAGCAGGTTATGAAGCAATTCTGTTATAACCAGGGTTTTTTTCCAGACAATATATGCAAGAGTACATTTAAATATTTAATGTCAGAGACTCATTTTGCGCTAAACCTCAATAATGCAGAGGATTTGTGGTGGCAGTGTTGTAGGATTTGATGCCAACCTGCTCCATTATGTCTTTGACTTTGTCCTGTTCACAGTCCAGGATGATCCGTCTTTCCTTACGAGTCTCCAGGTCCTGAATACAGCAGGAAAACACAACAACACACCTTGATGTTAACCTCACCTTCAGGTACAACAGTGGTCTTCACTACTGTATACATAGATATAATACACAAACTACACACTTTACATCTGCTGTCAAAACAACGTGAAACCACGATTCACTTCATTAAAGCACCTATAGACGAGATTGTTGCTAAACATTATGATTATGAGCTGTGTCTTACTCAGGGACACCTCAACGCTTATCCAGGAAGGAACATATTAGGGTTGTCCCGAATACCATTTTACAGGTTTCGAATACTTGATGGTATTTCCTAACGAATATTCGAATTATTTTTCTCAAAAACACCATTAAACACACTATAGCAAATACCTCCTGTATTAGCCAATAAGAGTGTGTGTTGAATGACTAGCCTCGCTCTCTTCTTACAAACAGAGCCAATTGCATTCAAGTGTGTAGATGACACAGTGTAGGGCAGGCAATTACATTACAACATGTGTGTTTATATGGAGACAGTAGGGATTAATGAGAAAACATGCATGCATAATGTGAAAAAACGAATACTGAAATCTAAATATTTGAATCGAATACAAACCCAACGAACGAATACCCGAATAATCGAATATTTGCGGCCAGCCCTAGAACACATCAAACCAATGGCTAACCTGATCTACTGCGCCTGTGCCACTGCCACCCACACAAACAGACCACAACATGTAAACAAACCACAAAGGCTCCCATAGACTGGGCCTACTTGCAACAACAAAGCATGCCTCCCTTTAACGTGATTACTAATCAGGGCTTTACCTGAAACAGCGAGCGGTAGGCTTCATCTTTCCGTTCATCCTTCAGGTTTCCTACATTGATAGCGGTGACTATCCATTTTCTCTCTGCAGCAGTGTCCAGAATGACTTGAAGAGTAGACAGACCTGTTCCAGCACATAGCACACACATACACAATGTAGCCCAGTCAAACATGTATGGATTATATAGTAGCATGTATTACATAGTATGGTTACTATGGCTACATGTGCCCCAATGTATGTGAATCAATAAATAAATAATACTTCTTTTTTTTACAGTTCTGCAATTAAATAAAATTAATTTCTCCACTGCCTTCTGTGGAACTGCACACCTTAATTTTGCCGTATGCTATGCTGCAACATTTTATAATTTTGTATTTATTCATTTGTATTTATTTATTTTCTTAGTATTTTATTCTGTAATTCTTTCAATTGAATTGAATTGTAACATATTTATATGTAAAGTGTAGCCCATTGAATCTGTACCATGTATGAAATGTGCAATATAAATAAAGTGCCTTGCCTACAACAACAATATTATCATTACTTCTACTATAAATAATATATCATATTTTTAATACCTCTGTCACTGTCATAGAGATATGCAAATTTCTCCCACTTGTAGTACTCCACTAGTGACACCAGGGGTCCTTTGATGTCAGGCCTCATCTGGAGAACGAACTGGTTCATGCCCTCCACGGGAAAGGAGGGCGTAATGAATGAGACGTGCAGCGTCTCGCAGAAAGACGTTATGGTGTTGACTGACTTCTTATCGTAGAAACCAAAGATGGCGTAGACTCCTCTGGAGAACTGGGAACAAACTGTGTAAAGGGTGGAGGGGGTCATAATTCATCACATTACCTAACAACGATGTCCAAATGATCAAAAATGTACGCTAGCTCAGGGGTTCTCCCTTAGCATAGCCAAAACAGTCAAACACAAATAAGATAATAGTTATGAAGAGATCTTTATGAAAATGTTTTCAATTATTATACTATACATTCTTATAAACAGTATCTAAAATAGCTAATGATAATGCATGATTAGCGCTTACTTCATAGAACAGTTTGCAACCATTCTTAAAAATAGTTTAGATACATTAGATAAGGTATTTAAAGATCATCAACGTTTCTGGCACAGGCATGTACCATAATACTATTACTGTAATAAGCCCCTAATGCCCATAGAAATCATAGTGTTGTCATCTATTACAATTTATTGTGTACCGTTTGACTACTTAAAAGCCATTTGGTGGATTTGTGAAACTTGATAACACTGAAAGAGAGAAATTACTGGCAACGTTGTCTTTGAACTTTCATGCCAATAAAGCTAATTTATTGATTGATAGAAAAGGAGAGAGAGAGAGAGACAGAGAGAGAGAGAGAGAGACATGTAGCGAGATAAAGATGGAGAGAGAAATAGAGATGGAGAGAGATAAAGATGGAGAGGGATAGAGATGGAGAGAGAGAGATGGAGAGAGAGATGAAGACTGTCCCACTTATTCATACATGTAATGTAATATATCATGTCAATTTATATACATATATATATTCAAATATGTTTTATATTTTTCTGAATTTACAGTGTATATATACTAATACATTTAAAAGAAAATGCAGAAGTCTATTACTTTTTTTCGCAACTGTAAGTTTAAATGTAAGACGCAAGGCAGACTGAATATCGAAATGTACAACATACAGCATCTAAAAATGCTTCAAGGTTCAATCATGTCTATGTTAACGATAGTTAAAGTAGGTCCCCATTGAGCTACAATGGCACCAACCCTTGTGTTATGCATTTGTTCCTGCTCGACCTCAAGACATATTCCAGACACAAAGCTGGGCGTGGCCCTTGAACTGTGTTCTACAACCTGCCTAACATACCACGTGTTGTGGGACAGAATTCATTAATGGTACTAGATAATAGAGAAAAGGATTGAGTGTGTGTGTGTGTGTGTGTGTGTGTGTGTGCATGTGTGCGTGTGTGCGTGTGTGTGTGTGAGTGAGTGTGAGAGTGTGTGTGTGTTTGCCTGCGTGTGTGTGTGTGTGTGTGTGTGTGTGTGTCTGTGTGTGTGTATGTGTGTTTGCCTGCGTGTGTGTGTGTGTTTGTGTGTCTGTGTGTGTGTGTGTGTGTGTGCGTGTGTCTGTGTGTGTGTGTGCGTGTGTTTGCCTGCGTGTGTGTGTGTGTGTGTGTGTGTGTGGAGGGGAGGCGTGGATACAGAAGGAGGTGTCTGTATGTAGGGCAGAGGAGCTGCATGAGAAGAAAAGGTGACAGCACCACACAGCTGAGTGAGCAGCATCCTGCACGCACACACACACACACACATTACTGGTGTTACTACTGTACATTTGCCAGAAAGTTCCATTCATTCATCAGCGATCTGCATTCATTCCCTCATTATACATCATAACTACCATGACTACAATGATAACGTTAGCAACGTGAGTTAGCCTAGCATATTCCTTGAGATAGATTTAGTGTTTCTAAGTTTGACTCCGAATTAAGGAATGTTATGCGCAACTAAAACACTGCTTCTGTTGCCCAACGCGTCAACTAAATGAACATGTTGATCCAGTGAAATGCATAGTCACACATGGATACACATACTTACAGCAGTTAGTGACAGCAAAGCTATTCGCCACCTCTAGGTTGTCTATATGTGGCGTCAGTCTGAAATCTGCCGTCCCAAACTGGACCATGGCCACTCGGAACGCACTGTACTCCTGATCTGCCCCCCTGGGAAACAAACCACCTGACAAACACGGAAACAGACGAGAAATGAAAAGGTGTACATTAAAACAACACAAAACAAACAGCAACCATCAGTGGTTATAGTATTGAGTAGGGGTGCTCGGTTATGGAAAAATGTTATGTTGCATTTACTGCATCTGAAAATACAGTGAAACAAATGAACGAGAAAACACCTTCGACTGTGAAATCCCTTAATGCTTTTCATGTTTATCTCTTTCACCCTGCAAGGGATGAAAGAGAGCGTGTCCCTGTCACTCAGGGCACAAGGCAAGATAAGGGTTTTCTTGCAAAACGTAATGTGCCAAATAATTCATTTTATTTCTCCATTATATTTTTTTTGTGATAGCTGAAATTGAAATCCCGATTAAAATGTGATTAATTGCACAGCCCTAGTGTTGAGCCATATATAGCACTAATCTAATTGATCATTTATCTTCTAAAGAATGATGCAGAGTAAATTCAGTGTAATGCACTGATTGCCTGTGCATTTGAACCATCCCACGGTATCATGAAGGAGCAGGGGTTACTGCTGCCGCACAGATAAGTCCTGGGTTCAAACCAGATTGGAACTGAATGGGTCTTTTCTGTAGAGTTCACATTTGCATGGTGCATTCTTTAGTTACTAGTGTGGGTTTCCTTAGTAGACTAGCAATTAGCTTTAACAGGAGGAACCCATTTAACTACATGGGTTTCTGCTGGATGCTCTAGGCTTTCCCAGGGGAATAAAACACATGCATAATGTTATTTCCATGGCATTTCCCTTAAGCAAGGCACCGGCAGTAGAACTGGAGCTGGTCCCTTTGTGCCACAGAGTGGCTGCCTACTGCTCCTATAGAGATGAGTCAAAAGCAGAGGACACATCTCCCCCACAGGGACAAAAAAACCCACACGTACTTAACTTAGCCTATCTCGTTTTAGGCTGAATTGGAATGACAGGCACTGGAATGGAATGCATTGCAATTCTGAAATAAAATTGCCCAGTATATTCATTATTTCAAGAAATCACATTTAACCTGTTAATGAATATTTATTTAAACCATAGAATTCAAAAACTCTTGATAAATGTTAAAATGTGTAAATGCTTTATTTGCTCTAGTCCACAGGCCTTCAACAGGGGTTCCAGGACCCCTAGGGGGTCCTCAGAGGTACTGCAGGGAATCCTTCAAAATATTTGAGCCCAAATAAATGTCACAAAATCTAAACATGAATATATTGTAACTACAAACTAGCTATAAATATATGAATCTGTCTATATTTATTATAATGGCTTAACATTGTACACAGTAGGCTACACCATTACACAGTACTATTAAACATGGCACCATAAGCTGCCCTAGACATTGTTGACCCGGCAACAAAATATTATATTTGCGATAGGGGGTCCCTCTGCCATGTTTCTAACAGCCAAGGGGTCCTTAGCTTGATGTTAGCGTTAAAACTTTAACGATATCTGTTCTATGCAGTAGATGGTAAGTTAAGTATTCATTGCAAAGAGCTTGACATGTTTTTTTCAGTAAAATGTTGCACTAGCCTGGTTCCGCCCAACAATGCTCTCAGCATTAGTGTTTTCACTGAGATTATAGTCTCCATGGAAACCGTGTTCGCTTTAGCGTTTTCACAGCCCCCTGTAGGTGAGAAGACGTTGAAGACAAGCAAGTTTCCAAATGGTGGTAGAGCTAGATGAGGCGATTAGAACAGTTGCAGCAACGGCGATTGGTTAAAGGGTGCTCCAATAGTTTCACACATCAACCAGGGGTCTACGCCCAGCAGGGCCAGACTGCATTCACCAAGAGTGTCTGGCGTCTGACACAAGGCTAACGGTCTATGCGCCCCTCATGCCAAAACAGATGGCCTATAGGGGTTTGTGTGGTCGACTCCCGATCAAAAAAACACGTGTGTTTGATTCTGACACACAATAATCCATCATCCATGAACGTGCCTTGCTCCTTCGTGCTTTCATGTTAATAAACTACTTATTCAATTCACATTTCCCCAAGCCCCGCCCCCTTTATGCTTGTCCTCCAATAACAGTTGAGCATTTTTTGAATCAAACGGAACCTCCCGTCAACTGTCTGTTTTGCTGTAGTAGTCCTGCCTAGTAACAGTAACTAGGTAGGACAAGTGAAGGGGCAGGGCTTGGGAAAGCTCAATTACTCTGGATAAGTACAAATAAAAGTATGTGCATACTTGTACAAGGATTTATGTCCGTTACGTCACCAACACAAAACGCATCCACAGGCAATGACCTCAGATATAATTAACAAACCTAAAGTTGTTCGCAAAACTCAAATATACACAATTAATTAGCATAACACTTAATATAAAGGAGTATTTACCCACAATGCCCCTATACCTACACTAACTACTTTGACCAGTCACAGCCATGGTTGTCATGGGCGCAGGGTGCTAAGCGGTAACCTTCTTTGAATTTCACAAATTTCAGATTCAAACTTGAGTTCTGCTTTCTACTTGTTAGTAGAGCGAGTACAGCAGTTGGTAGACCCTTAAAACACACAGTACAGGCCTAAAGTTTGGACACACTTTCTCATTCAATTTAATGAGAAAGTGTGTCCAAACTTTTTGAGATAAATGTTTTTCCACCAAAACGTTAAGCCTCTACAGTTGTACTCCATCACAAGCCAGGATCCATGAATGCCAGTATGCACATGTGAAATGCCTCCATGCCTATCTTTTTGTTAAAATAAAAACTAAAAACAAAGCAAATAAATTTGTAATGGTGGGAATAAGTGGGAATATTGGAGAAATGCATATGTAGCCAAATGTTTACCTTGTGAACTTGCGTATCTGAATGCAAATGTAAATGCACCTCGTAACTAGAATCATAAATAATACAACATAAGTCAATTCCCGATTCATTAAATTCATCTGGATTGAACCGGAATGCTATATAGTCATACTCATATTTCCAAGCACAGGAACATTTCCAAACAATAACAATGTACTGTATATAGCAGTAAACAAAACAAAAACATGTGCCATCTCACACATTATTATTTATATTTGCCAAGCATTACTGGCACCAATGCGACGATGTAATTCAATTATGATTACAGATTTAAGATAGCAGAAAAAAATACCCCATTTAGCTGACAAATGAACACGATGTATTTAACACTTTTAATTAACCTTTTGACATGTGTAGAAACTCAATAAATACTGAGCTTTATTTATGGAACCAGACTTTTAAGAAAGGCTGGGCTTCTATTTCTATTTTGTTTGAGCAGTCAGTTACATTATGTTGCATCTGCTTAAAACATCAAACTTAACACACAAATGAATAAACTCTAAGGACAAAATACATGCTATGCTGTATTGTATAACATTACTCAAACACAATTGGCAGCCATTGAGTTGTACAGGTAAAGAAACCCCCCACGATAAGGTAATGTTTTAATGTCAGTAAGCAGCTGCCAGATTTAGGAAAATAAATTCTTATGGCAGGAAAAAAATAGCATCTTGCAAGTCAAATATGTGGTTATATAACTATTATAACCCTACCCATCCATACGATAACATGCCAGACACACCTACTGTGACCATCTTTCTTGCAGCTTTGCTATCTTTGCTTAAGCACACATAACGCTTTAGATTTGTTTAATAAAGAGCAAAATATATGTTGTTTTTCCTCTTGTGATCTTGATAGATCACAGGTGAAGCTCACAAATTTGCTGCTACATTAATTTCAACTACCTTCAGGTTCCGTTGTTTCTCATAAATGCAGGCTACGGTTTAGTTATAATGTACGATGCTGGATATAGCGTTCCTGGTATTCATTAGGGTTTTGTCTAGCCTCACAAATTGATGCGGATTTAAGTTGAGATTCAGTGAAAGCCAATAGGTGGCAAAAACAACAATATTTGGGCTCACTAATTAAAGATCCACTAAGCAGTCTTACAAAAAGAGTGTATACTGACACCTACTGGCATAGATTTGTCAGCTGTTCCAATGTTAACCTTAATGGTCAAAAATACCTCCATCTCAAGAGTTATGGTAGTGGGCATTTAAACCCAACAAAACAGAATATACCATTCTGAAGGTCAGCTTCTGGACTTGAGGGTAAAGAAGCTAGTCAAGTCCTAAAGCATATATCATGTTATGGACCAGTGGTTTATCTTTTAAGTTCAACTATATGTTTAGGTAAAGACATTGACAGTGCTCTATCATTCCTCTTTTACTGCATTTCAGCAAATTAATAAAAATATATACTATTACATCATGTATATGTATTGGATAATCTTTTTATTCTATTTTATTGCACATCATTATTATTGTCAGCCAATGAGTGTGTCATTGTGGACAGAGCTTAGTGAAGATAATCATCTAGACTAGAGCCTGCTCAAACAGAAATGTATCAATATGGGTCAAATATGTCACACTTAATTAATATGCTGTAAATGGATTTCTAGGAAGTGTGTGTGTGCAGTAGTTCTGTATGTTGCCCCCGACAACATCTCTGTGCTAAATTCCCAATATTCCAAAATATCCACATACTGGCATGGAATCACCAGTTACTTAGCAACAAGCAGGATTGCTAACATGGCTGAATTCTGTAATTGCAGTAAAAACTGCAGCATAGTCAAACCATATCTGCCAATAGCCCTCTTCAGAAATATGTTATCTGTAGTCTGCAAAAAGGAACAGATGTTATTATTCAATAAATTCACATTATTCGAAATGTATTCAATTGGCCTATGTGGTTTTTCGTCTATATTTAGAAATCTGTTGAAAATAGGCATACAGCTGGGAGGATCAAACAAGTCTTATAGCAAATAAACTATAAGAAATAGTCTAGAGGCGTTCATTACAAAATCTAAGCACCCACATAGTACGAGGGAGGGAAACGGGCCATCTCTCCCATTTTAGCACTAATTCTAAAAATGACTGCCTGATACCTGCAAGACTCTGCTTAAACAACGGTGAATCATGACCATTTCGCCGCTCTGCATCTGTCGCTTACACCGTCAATCTTTCTCGCAGGCTACACATGCGGTAGCGCACTTTCACGCGGCACACGGTGCTACTAATCGTTGCCATGCCTAACTAGGAATTTAAACAAAATAATGTTTTAAATCATCCATCCACTGCAGCGCCAACATGCCTGCCAGCCTGCCTACAACACCACGAGGCCCTCGGTCAGCTGGGACATGGACAGAAACAGAGGAAAATGAGTGAACGCCTCGTTTCACGTATTTCCTATGGACGAGAATAGAGACGGGCGAGACTTTCGGGCCCACGGCGAACACACGGACGAAGGAAGAAAGCCGTTACCGATCTGGACGCTCGGGGAGCCGCAGAGCGCCGCACGCCACAGGAGCGCCAGCAACAGCAGCGGCGTCATCCTTCGATTGTCTTCGAGACGGGTCCTCTCACGCGACGCCACGACACCACTCCCTACGAGACGAGCGCCTCCATCACACGCCGTGGGAGCTCATAACCCTGCAGCGACCGGGCGGACGGGTGCTTCTTCTTCACGGTAGGTCCCGAGATCTGCAGATGCCTCGTCCTCCTCCGCTACTCCCATGCGCTGCCGCTGCCGCCGCTGCTGCTGCCGCTGCTGCTGCTGCTGTTGCGCGGCTGGGGCGAGGTGTGCGCGTGGGGGGAGGGGTAGGGAGCATCTCAAGAACAGCGCCGCAGGAATACAAAAGAGGCACATCAAGATCAGTGAGCTATACAGATGCCGACACGTTGTTTTTCTTTCAATCAAATTACCCCAGTAGGCAAATAAACGAATAAAAACAATATATACATAATATGCTAAATTTGTGAAACCATCTGATTGATTAAGTGGATCTTGGAGGTAGAAGCTGCAGGAGGTGCGACAGCGTCGTAAATCACGTTGTTAAATGCCCGCACAGATGGATGGTAGGCTAATGATGAATGACCAGCGTTGGGCAGTAAGTGAGTAGTTACTGTAACGTTATTACATTATTTTTCAGTAACTAGTAGTGTAACTGCCTCTCCCGAAACCATCACCTTATCGTGGTGGAGAGGTTTGGGTGCCCCTACAAGTGAAGGAGTTCAAGTACCTCGGGGTCTTGTTTGCGGGAGATTGGCCGGAGAATCGGAGCAGCGGGAGCGATATTGCAATCGCTTTATCGCACCGTGGTGATGAAAAGAGAGCTGAACCGGAGGGCAAAGCTCTCGATCTACCGGGCAATTTTCGTTCCTACACTCACCTATGGTCATGAAGGGTGGGTCATGACAGAAAGAACAAGATCACGGGTACAAGCGGCTGAAATGGGTTTTCTCAGAAGGGTGGCTGGCTTCTCTCTTAGACATAGGGTGAGAAGCTCAGCTATCCATAAGGAACTCAGAGTAGATGCTGCTGCTCCTTTGCGTCGAAAGGAACCAGTTGAGGTGGTACGGGCATCTGGTAAGGATGCCCCCTGGGTGCCTTCCTGGGGAGGTGTTCCAGGCACGTCCGAATGGTAGGAACGTCTCGGGATCCCCCAGTCAGAGTTTGCTATGTGGAAAGAGAAAGGGAAGTTTGGGGTCCCTTGCTGGAGCTGCTGCCCCCGCGACCCGATTCCGGATAAGCGGGAGAAGATGGATGGATGAATGGATTAATGGATAGTAGTGTAACTACTACCAAAACGGTAATAATATTACAATTACTAATCAAAGTAATCCTGCATTACTGCGTTACAAGAACAAGGTTTCTGGTCTCATAGCAAATTTAGGGTAGGCTAATTGAACCAGCCTGTCCAATAATCTGGTTTGAGAGGCTGCAATGTTTTCACGTTGGCTGATTGCTGACTCCTAAGGTTCATTATTGTTCCAATAAAGAAGATTCAATTCTAAAATGAGCTGGCTACACAGGTTGTCATTGGTCAGAAGGCGCGAGGCAGGGTAGTGATTGTGAAAGGAATATGGTAATGTAACTAGTAACAAAACTAATTACTTTTAATAGCCAGTAATAAGTAAATTAATTGTATTACTTTTTGAAGGAGTAATAAGTAACTAGTAACTTATTACAATTCCTGAGTAACTTGCCCAACACTGTTAATGACAGGAAAGACATGACGATATTTCTACGTCTAGTTGATGATGTCAAAAATACGGTGCAAATTAGAAGACATCACCGATTAGCCTACATCTCATAACCTTAGTTATGCTGACAAACAATGGAATGTTTGTTGAGTTGCCTATAGCCTAGGCCTACTTAAAAAAGAACTATAGCATTTATCGTTATCGTAAATCTCGGAAAAATTACGATAAAGCCTTAGCATAAAGCATTAGAAGCCAAAACCTTCGGCACAATCAAACACTTAATTGTGCCTCTCGGCGCAGTAAGATCTATCAGTGGGTCTCTGTGTAAGCACAGGAAGAACTGAGACAATTATTATTATGGATGGAACAATCCCGTTTTTTAATTCCCGATACCGATACAGATACCGGTGTTTTGGGTATTGGCCGATACCGAGTACCAATTAGATTCCAGTGTTAAATTAAGTTTTAAGTTAAGTTGCAACATAAATCACAGCCAATCTCTATTTTATGACTTGTTGATAGCGTGGCCTGGGTAGGTTAGACATGGCTGATCCTTGACAGTAGACCTAAGTGTGTAAATTAATTTAATTGGATTAGCCCCATGGATCGGTTACAACTTTCCAATTGTCACCGATATTGATCTAGCTATTTAAGTTAGTTTTGGACCAATTTCTGATCTCAGTATCGTATCGATGCCATCACTAATCCTTATTGATCATGCACTGGCTTCAGTGGAGAGCATTCAGTCCACCATTCGAGTCAGGTCCAGATACAGCAAGTGCATCAAAAGCACCAATGATTTAACAAGTATACCAAATACTGTAAATTCTAGTATTGATCAATGTAATATATGTTGAAACACAACGATTAACAAATGGAAACACATGTAGGTGGAATAAACCGGCAAGCAACAGCCAAACTGAGCCAACACCGTGAGGTTGCTGAAGAAAATTTACTGCCAACAAGATACTTATACATAGTAGTCAACACTACATCAGCAAGGCCTCTCCGATAGACATTTCATACATCCACCATGCAACATCAGGGAGGCCTCTGATTGGCACAAACATTAGTCTGCAGTTATATGACAATACAGGAAAACATACATCAAAGTCATTAAGAACAGTATTTAATGAACAATGAGTCTCGAAAGTGATATGGCTTCCAGAGTCCTGGTCTCCTAATCGTCATCATCGAGTCTGTTTGGATGACACGCAGATACAGAAGCAATGGAGGCCACAGAACAGAAGAATGCTTGATGCTTGACTGTTTTGAAGGCAAAATGTGGTCAACCCAAATATTTATTTGATATTGATTTTTCTCCTGTTCAGACCAGGCATTTATGTTTGTGCGTGTGTGCGTGTGGACACTATTTGTTTTAATCTAAGATGCTGGTGCTTAGAGTGACATCTAGTGGCAGACAAGATCATGCATACGGGTAGTTTCTTTAACGCTTTTTTTATCCAACAATTAATTATATTAAATGCATTTTTCATTGTATATTCTATGTTCTATTAATTAGGATTGTAATGTATGCCTTCTTTTGTCTTAAAATACAGCATACCTAGCTATCTGCTAACCTGACTCGGTCTATTAATAAGACCGTACCGTAAGGGCACATCCATCTTGGGAGCCGTCCTTTGGAGCGGTTTTAAATGGGCACCTGCTTTCAAATACTGTTGTTATCCACATTTGCAGTTGAAAAACTGGGATAAGATTGAAAACATATTTTCCATAGAGGAAAATCCTTTGCTCTTATAATAAATTCTAATAAAACTGATGCTATATATTGTATTTAGACGTTTTCGACTCGATGTGTTTTTAAGTACAACAGTACGACGCTGATTGGCAACATACTAACAGGTGTTACGCCTAATTCTGTGTCCTGCCGAATTCAGTGACCCTTTCGAAACGAAGTATGTTAAATACAGCAGAAAAAGCATGAAATAGTTCGATAGAGCTATAAATAATATTTAGAAATATCTAGACATCAATTAACCTTAAAACGACGAGGCTGGTGTAGACAAAATAGATTATATTCACTTTTTATTCAGGAATCGCTAAAATCCCAAGCTTTTTGCAAAGCAAACCACCATCGATAGCTTCTAACCTTTTAGTAACCCTAACGAACTAAAACACTTCGGGAGAGAGACACAAAAAGTGCACGAGAAATCACTCACACAAACACTAATAGATTGTACACGATTTTAGGGGACGCATGCGCACTTTCGAAAGGGTCACTGAATTCGGCAGGACACAGAATTAGCCGTAACACCGGCCTGAAACGGTAACACCACAATATCTAAACTCTCCCAATTCTCAAAGTCAGATCATGATGGTCTCACAAGGCTATAGCATGCACCAACTACACCGCACTTTATATTTCAGTGACATGTTTAATGACTTAATACTTATAAAATAAAAACTGCATTTATGAAAAACATTTCAAAAAAACTTTTATTCAAATAATATATTTAGATTTTCAAAATCCTGGCGGCAAAACATTTATAAAATGAAAGAAGTAAAATAATCCATAGTAGCCCATTCATGTAAAAATAACAGCAGTACTGACAGCATTGTTGAGCCAGGCCAATCGATGTTGGAAAGCTATACAGATACGACCACCTGTAACATTCTACAAAGATTCCCTAAAACATTTTACTTATATTTTGAGACATTTTTCACGTTAAGTAAAACAACAGAAAACGTAAAATCATTTATTTTCAGTTTTTTTACAGATGTACTTTGTTACTGCATTTAATTATTTAATGACCCCCCCCCCCCTTCCCCCCAACTCCCAGGAAGAGCTTGATGTTGTGGTCTTCATCTGTCTGTTGTTCAGGACCAGCGGACTAGAACTGTGTCGCCATCCTCGATGGAGTAGAACTTCAGGGGCTTCATGTCGTTATTGATCTCCACCTCTATACCCTCCCTCTGACAGGACAGGACACACATCACACACACAAACCATACATTATACATTCTTACATAAAATAAACAATGTTTTTACACCCCTGCCC
The DNA here is from genome assembly GCA_026546735.1 of Forbesichthys agassizii. Taxonomy (NCBI): domain Eukaryota; kingdom Metazoa; phylum Chordata; class Actinopteri; order Percopsiformes; family Amblyopsidae; genus Forbesichthys; species Forbesichthys agassizii. The sequence continues at coordinate 15,770 of JAODLL010062263.1, forward strand.
ATGTTGGTGCCGTCTCAAGCTATTATGCTATTATGCTATTCATTTGATTACCCTGGAGCTAGTTTCGCAGAGCCAGCCTTTACATACATAAAGTCTAAGACCCAGCGCTGGCTATGTGCGTCAGAACCCGCCTACTTGACAAGTGAGGTGTTTTGATTGACATGCAGGACGACCAACTATGTAACTCAATGACCAAGTCGGACGAAGTGAGGAAAACTAAACAACAGGACAATTTAGTAGGCTACGATTACTGATTAATATAAATGTTACATTTTTAAAGAGTAAATAAAGCACTGTGCTATCATTGCACCGGAAATTACAGAGACATACTTGTGAATGACAATGCGACTACCTTGGAGCTGGTGTAGGAAAGCTTCAGCTCTGCTCCAGGGACCTTCAGCAGTCTGTACAGGAGACCTCTGACCTTGTGGACATCCATGGAAGCTAACAATGGCATACACACATAATAACAATAAACAATATAAAATCGCCCAAAAACTAAAAACAACAAACAAACCATTTCTGCATAGCACAGGGAGTGCACTTACATCACAAAATAACAATGTGTATTTTGTGATGTAAGTGTGGTGTTGCACTTACATCCCAGTCATACTGAGAAAGGAGAGTATGACGTAAATAATAAGGACAGAAATAATAATTCTGTCCATTTTGTTAGCATAAGGTGTTTAAAACTGATATAAGCAGTCAGCGTGTGTTAATGTTGATACGAAAATAAATGTTTAGTTACTACTACATTACCTGGCAATTTCTTGACGACGGGCTTTCTGTCTGGCTCCTCTGGACACATGAATGTCACACCTGATGGACAGGTGACATTAAAGTGAACTGACAGATACAGGGTTTAGGTGTACAGGCTTTTATAAGGCAGGGTTAGTCTGTCATTGTCCAGCACACTTGCTAACTTCAAGCTCAAATCCAAACAAACTCCCAGAGAAGCTCCACCCCCCACACATTGAAACGCATTGCGAAGTTACCGTTAACGTAATTTTCAAAAACCTATTCAATTTAGCTAATGCTATACCTGTTTGTGTGAGTGTGCCCCAAATATTTTTGAGCAGAGCACTTGTCGCTCTTTAAAAATAAAGTCGCTTAAAGGGTCTGAAAAGTCGCTAAACCTAGCGACACAGTCGCTAAGTTGGCAACACTGGTGTCCATGCTAAATGTTGATACTGAACACAGGTGCATGGGTGTGGGCTCCGAGACGAACACAGCAGTTAGCCAATCAAAAGCCAAACAGGAGGCAGTGCTTACTGATGAGTTCATTCTTCAAGGTGACTGGTTCTCGACTCTTCAGTTCTCCCTCCTCTGGAGCACCATATTCTGTCAGGAAACAAAAAAATGTCACGCAGTGCGCACACGCGCAGGTGTGTTGCGTGTGTGCGTGCGCGCGCATACTCTCTATGATGGTCTGGTATCGGGGGTGCTCGTTGGTGAAGTCGGGACTCGGCCTGTTCTTCTCGGGGTCTCTGTGGCCTCCTGCTTTAAGCCACGCCACACCGAACATCTTGATGTAGTCAAGCTCCGCCCCCCTACGGTCCTGAGGCTGTATCTGATGCAACCGTGACAACCGAGGACACAAGAGTGACAGCACCGAGGGTCAGCAGCCACGGCTTTCGTTGAGAAGCAGCCCTCTATCTAACTTTAACTGGTACCCATGGCAACACCAACAATCTGGTTAACCACAGAAACAGCTTTTGTTGAAACTTGAAACTAAATTAAAAGACAATAATATATAAATGTAGCTGGTGCTGGTGTGTGTGTGTGCGTGCGTCTGCGTGTGTGTCTGTGTGTGTGCGCGTGCGTGTCTGTGAGTGTGCATCTGTGAGTGTGTGCGTGCGTGTGTGTGTGCGTGTGCATGTGTGTGTACGTTAGGGGTGCACAATATTGAATAAATGTGATATTGCGATATTGATCATGAAAATTGCAATATCGATATTAATTTCGATATTTTAAAATCACAAAGGTAA
>JAODLL010062274.1:0-42171 GCA_026546735.1 Forbesichthys agassizii
GTGTGTGTGTGTGTGTGTGTGTGTAAGGGGGAATGGGATGAGGGGGGGGGGGAATGAGAAGAAAGTATAACGAAAGAAAAGGAATATCTGCATGCACTACTGTAACACTCCAGAGAAAACTGGAGCCTAATTCTGCAGTAAAACAAAATGAGCACCTCACATTTCCACCCATTTTGGCAAACGTTCTAATGCAGGCCCATTACACCCCAGCACTGCTGGCTAATGGAGAGCAACAAACATGTATGACACTTGACTACACAGAGGAAAATCCTCCACGTTTATCAAAAAGAAAGTGTAGAAATTATGACTTTACAAAATCAAAAAACAAACCATCTACTTTTCCTCTTGCTAAACAAACATATGGATTATATACTGTTGTCAGCAACGAAGAAGGGTGAATCCTTTTCCACCCCTCTGAAGATGTGTCGTCTCTGGGTCCACACACACACGCACGCACGCACACACACACACAACTCACCATAATACGCAGCTTTCTGTACTGTAGCGTGTGGTTCTGGATACAGTGAAGTCAAATTGCATGCTATCAAATTCAAAGCAGAGCGTGAGTTCATGCGTGAGTATGGCGTACCCTCCACGTCCAAGGCCCGCGGCTCCCATAAGTAGCCTGGGAGCTCCACGTCACTTGTGATCACTTTAAGTGAGCAGAACCGCAGTTGTCCAGAACGATACAAACCTGAAACTCAAACTCATTTCATCTCCCAGCAAGCAATGGATGAAGCTGGGATCTAGGAAATCTAGGAGTGGGCATGCTTCTTTGCATAAACTTGCTTAAAATCCAGATGAATATGAGTGTGGAATATGTGAAACATATTTAGTTTCAATGTGAAGAATTAACGACCGGGGGAGTAGATACGACATATGCTCGGACAAACATTGTTCTCACGACACGCTCAAAACCGTACGGGGGAACACAATATGCTATAGGTAAACATCACGATGTAAGAACAACTGAACAATCCAAGAATTTGTGTTCCTCTCGGACAGTTTTCCGTTCCTTTCAAATACCGCTTGCCACTTAGTTGGCAACATTGCTTAGTGGTTAGCAAACAGTCCTCCACAGGAAAACTGTGGAATCTTGATTTGGAACTTAATACAGCCGTGAATTATACTTTTCTGTGATCACACTACAGTGCACCCACCAACATGCGATTATCTGCACGCCATTATCCATGCATACATGCGCATACTATACAAATACAACCATGAGGAGGAGTTGCTTGCCGGGCCGTGGTGTATATATAGTGTATGCTCTACCTGAATGCCGGATATAAATGCAGTTTACTGCTTTTACACCTCATTATTTCATTTTAAATTTGTTTGGGAAGTTAGTGAATATAAAATGGCAATTGGAAGGGGGCAGGGGGGTTGAATTATTAACAATAACTTTATTATAGACGTTTTCAATACAAAACAATGCTAAATACAGTGAACAAACAATAGTAAATATTATAGAGAGAGATAGAGTTAGATAGACAAAGAGACAGACACAGAGGTGAAGTCAGAGAGAAAGAATATACTCAGCTTCGAAAGCCACTCCCGCACACAATGCAGTCCAGATACCAGCATCTCACCGGAAATGCTGGGCAGAGGCCTACTTCCTGGCTGGACAAACCCAGCCCAGGCCAGCCCAGGCCAGCCCAGGCCAGCCCAGGCCAGCCCAGGCCAGCCCAGGCCAGCCCCACGTTGGAGCCAACGCCCTGCCAAACCCCAACGCCCTGCCAAACCCCTGTAATCACTGGATGACCCCCTAATGCTCTCTTCACCACATTTTGATTATTAAATAGGATGTAACAGACATTGCTATAATTCACGATAAACTCAAATTAGCCTACATGTTAGTTTAATCTAGATATAATAAACCTACTCAGTAGCCTATAGGCAATATTTACACCCGTTTTTGAACCCATTGCCGCTTTTAAATTGCATTAGTTCAGCATGGTATTCTGGTAGTCTCTTAACAATACACCAACCTCAAGTCAAATTCCTTATGAGAAAGCGCACTCAAATCTGTCATTCAACGGTATGAGCATGTTCACTGCTCACGCAAGCCTGCGCGTATCAGTGTGTGCGTACGTGCATCTCAGTAGCTCATACTGGACAAATCCCGCAAAAGTGCTGTGCATTCCAGAGGCCATTACAGCCAACCAGGTTGGGCTTGCACCCTATAAGGAGCGGACAGGCATTCCCTGCGTGTTTTCCAAACACCGCACCGCATATCAGATACAGTTTCACGGACAATTAGCATGATGACTGTGGCTCCAGAGACCTTAGATCTAGCCTCTCTCTGCCATCACTCCACCCTCTCACATTCTTCCATCCTCTCTCTCACTTTAAATATACTAGGCTTAGTAGGCTACGATAATACATCTCAGAAAAGAATTATGTCTGGACACGAGCACAGGGAAATAGCGCTCTTTCTGTGTTTATATTTTAATAATGAGGGCTAACCCACCGCTTACCCTATGTTATTACAATGTCAGGCGATATGTCTATACGCAATGCAATCTTGCGCCATTGTGTGTTGTGTTAGAAAAATCCATATTTGTGATGATTCTTGGGAAAACTAGAAAAAAATATAGGCCTAACTGAATTTGTTTTTGCCCTTCTGAACCAAAGAGAACAATAACGGCAGTCTTTAAAAGCGCCATCTAGAGTTTGTCCGGTAAATGGGTAAATAAGTTGCAGAAAACTTGTCCGGCCATGAGTTGGAGAGACCGCCCTCATATTTTGTCAGATAAGAATCTAGATGAGAACCGCATAAAAAGACTGGACAAATAGCCTAGGTTAGTGTTTGCATACCTGCTGCTACAAATGTGACAATAAGCATCACGTTTAAGTTCCCAAAGTGTTTTATAACTTTAGAGTTATAACTTTAGAGGCATATCTGCTTTAATTTAGCCTACTTTACCTTGCAAAAAGTTAGTATGTAAGTGCTTAAGAACAGAGCGAAATACATGCAAGAATGTGCTAGCCATGCAAAATTTGGCCTATTACAAACTAACTGTAATGTAGGCTATTCATTTCCTATGGGCTATTCTTTCTATAACATCACGCGATAGCATCGATCACGTTAGCCCCACCATAGCTGCTTCCAGTCGTTTGAGGCGGTGGGATATTTAATCTTAATTTGTACAAACTCAGCCTACGTACCTGAATATCTTTAAGGAATAAAGTTGTACTCTTCGCTCGAAGGCTCCAGCAACCACAGAGGCGAGAGAGAGGAGAGAGATTCAGTTTGCAGTCGCTTCTACACAGTGTTCAATGAGCAAGCCCCTCCCTTAAAATACAGAATCACACTGTGTTTACCACTGGTAGGCCTACAGTCCGCAGTTCCGAACGTACCCTGCTAGTCCAAAATATTAACTGTCTTCGAAAAAACAAAGTCGCGAAGACACCGGGCGTCTGGATAAACTAATCCATATATGTTTTTTCTCCAGAATTACCCTTTTGGGTTATCCATCCAGGGGCCTCTGAAAGAAAATACTCTTGTCAAAAATGATCATACGAAATGTTAATCTTGGCAAAAAGGGGGCAGTCTGATAGACCACTCAATGCGAAACCAGCTAGACCCAAGAGTTAACATTTGTATTAGAGAAACTATAATGTATAGTAGGCCTATGTTATGTTCAGTCAGATGTCCTTATATTTAGTTCATCACATTCTACCAGTTATTTGTGACCGTACCGTATGTCTGTCAGTGAGTGTTGGGTAAAGGTCCAGGATTGTAAATAAGGATTGCAGTAACCCAAAAAATACAAAGGGGTTACTGTTCTAGTTTGTACTAAGAGATAGCCGCATGTCTTTGTCTTTTCTAAACAACAATGCTTCTCTTAACAAAGGATACATCTATAAGATCATTAGACCACAGCTGCAAAAATAAAAAGGTCTAGTTTAGCCATACTGCTATTTTGCATTTGTTATTTAATCATACACTTACTGTAGCTAGGGCATGTGGTTCAATCACTTGTATGGTGTGTGTAGAATGAGATATTGAGTGCAGTTATGTTAGGCTCTTTTTGTTCAGTAAATCTGAGCGTGTTTATTTATATTTTTCAGAAAGGTATTTTGTGAGATAAATCGGTCAGCCCACTCATCTCGCTGGGTTGTCAGGGCAACATCCATACATGCCCAAGCCTATTTGCTAACATCATGTTGGCTCTAGATAAGACTGGGAGATCATTCCAATGCTCTACTGTAATTTGTTTGCCAAAAATGATGGAGAGGCTGGGATAGGTTTACAATATCGTTAACTATAAAATGTTTTATTATGAGCTCGAGTACTTATGTGATTATGGGGATATGGCCTCACAATAATTATTTAGTATTTAGTGACAGAATGGGTTCACTGCAAATTGTTCTTTGCTTATCAGAGAATATTAACTATAGTTTGGTGGAAGGTACTATTTATGTAGGCATGGCGAGCAGTAATTATATTTTAAAAAAAGTTGAATAAACCTGGATTCCTTCATCTATTCTAAAATGTCACAATAACACATAAATAAGTCCCAATATCACAATGATTAGAAACCCACTTCCCAAAGTTGTTTCGTTTTGAAACTGACAGTGTTGAGTGGCTTGCACTATGCAATATCACCCATACAGCTCTCAGAGGCATGCATCAGCCACTAACATAATGTGTCACGAACAGCAGGGGCAAACATTTGTAGCCTGGTGCAACCAGACGTAAAATGTACTTTGAGAATATGGACTGGCAACGCTCCATTGGGAAGTGTTAACTGTTGTTTCTTCTTTCTGGGTGTAGACATCTGGTTAATTTTGACCAGTTTAACCAACTGTTTTGATCGCCTCATCTAGCTCTACCACCATTTCCAAACACACTTGACTTCAACAGCATCTCACTACCCCAACACTAATGCAAGGGTTTCAGGACTATAATCTCAGCAGGGGGACAAAACGGAGCTGAAAGCAATAGTCTATCAGAGCCAGACTTAAACATTTCACTACACAAATGAGGAGTATACTGTTAAAGGTGTACTCAGGTTATAAGATCAATAATATTAATAATAATAATACATTTTATTTGTAACGCACTTTACATTGGAAGAAATCTAAAAGTGCTACATAAGAAATTTACATATACCTTATATTTACATATACCATATACCTTATATTTACATATACACAACAATTTACATATACATTATACCAAAAGTTGGAATATTAGTAAAAATAAGATAGGTCCATTTGTAAATATACAAAGAAACACTAAAAGGCATTAACCGAAAGCTTTCTTAAAAAGGTGGGTTTTGAGGCCACGTTTAAAAACATCCAGCGTCTGTAACATCCAGCTGTGGTGGCCTAAGGTGGTCAGGCAGAGCATTCCACAGTCTAGGTGCAGCTGAGCACGAAGCTCGATCACGCATAGTGCAAAGCTTGGTCCTAGGGACTGTAAGGGTGTATGTGGGGGCAGAACAGAGGGAGCGTGTGGAGGTTTGTGGGGTAAGTAGTTCCTTGAGGTAGGGAGGTGCGTCACCGTGGATGCACTAGTAGGTGAAGAGGGAGACTCAATTCTCAGTGAGACAGGGAGCCAGTGCAGAGATTTGAGGATGGGGGTGATGTGGTCATGTTTGGGCACCTTCGTCAGGATCCTGGCAGCTCTGTTTTGTATGTACTGCAAATTGTGGAGACTTTTTTCTGGAATCCCAAGGAGGAGCGAATTGCAGTAGTCCAGTCTGGAAGAGACAGAGGCATGGACAAGTTTCTCCGCATCGGCAGAGGAGAGTGTGGATCGCAATGTTCTTGAGGTGAAAGAAAGAGGTCATACACTTTTTTTGTCAAATTAATTTAATATCTACTAGCTGCCCATTCGGTATGCGTGCTCTGAAAATAATCCTGTGTTTCTAAACAGTCCTGCCTCTAAAACACAAAGTACAAATCAGAGCATTGACCCAGCCTTTAACACGCTGTACCTTTAACACATTGATTTTTCATATTTATAACTTTACATCTTTAGCTAACACAGCACATATGTATGCCTCAGCTGGTTTGTAATTGACTTAGTATTGACCTTAGTTCTGAAAATGAAATGATTTCTCTGAGAACATCATTGTGAACTGATAAGTTACAAGAAACATCATGCTGTTTTTTCGTCTAACATGCTTACTAACATACCAATTGTGTGTTCTTACCAGAAAAGCCAGGGCTCTGCATGCATATTCATGCTCCATCATGTGCAAGCTAAACAAAGGTTTAACTGGCAGCACTGCCAACCAAATCTGTTTGTGTGCAATACCAGTTTCCAAACTTAGCATGTTGAGGCAGAAAGCCTTGTATATTATTCATTTTCATGGCCATTATGAAAGACATGATAATTCCATCAAATCTTTTGTAGCAACACATTTAGTTGGGTGGGATCACTGAGAAGATCATTACCATATGCTTTGAAATATAAACTGCATTTAACACACGTGATGAATATGGTTTTGAACTTTCTCCCCTTTCTAGTCCCTCCGAGCCCTTCCACCGTTCATTTCCATTATGTAAAATGATTTATTACGATCAATTACATGCTCTGTGCACAATGCTCGGAAAGGGATTAAAAGGCCTTTTGTGGCCCTCCTAGTTCTTTGTAGTTGTGGCTCTTTGAAACGTCTGAGGGCAACACAGCTACTCTACCTGAGGGATTCTATCGATAAATGTAATCTAAGCATTTCTTGGGTTTAAGTTAATGTTGAATTGGTGAACTCAGATGATACAAAGCCTTGCATGTGCAAGTTATTTCATGTTTTCTTTCAGAACAACGTACAGTAGCTCTGGAATACATTCCTGCAATGTGGTGTAAAGCCCGTGCGTCAGCCAGGTAATGATAAATACACCTACATCACACTTCTGCATAGTTACTCAGAGAAGATATTTATTTTCAATTTGGAACACAATCAAAAAAGAAATGTTGGCGTCGACCATCTTCAATAATAAGCCATTTGTTCTCACACAGCTGAAACGCTTTGCTAAAAGTTGAAAGGTGGTACTGAATCTAAGTGATACCAGTGCCAGAACACGTGGACTTACAGATAACGGTGGAATGTTTAAACAGTCATTTGGCCAAGATTCCAGCTTCAGAGGTATGGTTGCTAAACCAACAAACAAAGCTTATATAGAGACCCAGTTCCACATAACGTAAATTATGCTCACCAGTGTTCAGCAGCGTCTTCAGCAAAATAATTGTTTTGGCTTAAAAATTCCCAGTACATACATGTAAAAACCTAGGTTTGCTTGTGCACATATTAGATCCATACGTTGGGCTAATTATATCTTAATTACAGACGAAGCATATGGAATTACATTCTCCAGATACACCTGGGCTACCTGCCTGTATTTATATATTGTTTTGTCTTGACTTATCACTCAGATGAATGCAGAGATGAAACAGCTTTTTTAATTATTTTTAAGTGAGCAGGCACTGCATGTCTCTGACAAGAGATACTAGGAGACACATCAAGTATACCTGTTCCCAGCAGTCTCTGTGTGCAGTGAAATTACTGGTCAAACATGTCTGGCCAGAGTTGAGCAGGCCAAGATGGGTGGTCTCCTACACCAGGGTCCATCTGGCCATCTCTTTCTACGGCGCTTGCTCTCTCACGACCCATAATTCACAGCCGGTGTCCTGCTGAATATTGCCATATATGGATCTTTAGTGTACAATAATTGGGTTTTATTTTACTGTTGCATTCCTTCCAAGACTTCACTCAGCTTCATTCTTCATCATTTTCGGGAGAGATTTCAGTCCGTGTGCGTGTTCTCGCTTTTTATAGAAACGGTCCTGACAGCCTGTATTTTGCTGGAAACTTTGGGGAAACAGGGAGGGGGCCATTTGCATTCAGAGCTATTTTTTTGTTTGTTTACCACTTATGCACCACTCTTGTAGCCCTATACTCTCCCTTCTGATGTTGACCTTGGTTGGTGTTCAGGTGTTGAAGTGGCCACTTCCCTGAATTTCGGGGCGAGGATAACCACCCTCTTAGCCATCGTATAAAGAAACTATTTGGACACATCCCCTTAACGTATGGACAACACCTTGACAAACACTGGGATGGATTACCAGAAGCTCCTGCACTTTCGCGTTGAGCAATATCACTGTAATAGCAGCTATTTATGCCTAAATGGGCCTCTTAAGTTTTTTTCTAGTGCTCTGAGCTACAGAGACACATGGCAGATGACAATAAGCCTCTATAAACAACACTTGACAATATGTAGGGGCCGTTTTCTCATTATTAAACAAAATTATATGAACAGATGTGTATGTTCAGATATGTATCATTCATTTCAATTTTCTCCAATTCATTAAAAAACACTAAACACCCTAACAACTCATAAATAAATGACAGCAGCTACCTAAAGTGAAATATTAAGCAGCAAACGATCTTTTTGGTAGCATTTTGTCATAAGATGATGACTCTGTCACGTTTTTAGAACTATTCCACTGACACTTAGCAAACTATGTAGGCAGAGAAGGAGGTTCTGTACTTGGACAGCCCCTGGCGGAGGACATCTTAAACTAGGTAGTATTTGGTATTGTGAGTTACTACTCAGTTTCCTGTTGCGTCAGCGAGCTGACCTACACTGCCACCCGCAGTTAGAAAAGTAAACTTGATAAAACTATGCACCTGAAAGACCACTTTCAGCTACAACATCCGAGCGTTGCATAATAACTGCAAAGCGCAACATGACATTGAGTTTTGCCCTTTTTGAGGTGACACGGTGGGTAATACTAACAAATGTCAACAAATTAGTAACTCAAACCTCACACATTCTGTTTTAGATAAACATTATAATGAATTAATTTCAATCATATATACAGTACACAGACATAGCACAGAAGTGGGACGTTCAAGATATGACTATAACGTGAATTACAGCAGTCAATATCACATCGATATGAATAGGCGGTCAGTTGCTAGCCTGGATTAAATGTAAACCTTATATTTAATGGGTTTATATTGATCCTGCTACTGTGTAAACAGCTTCTTTCGCCCCTCCATTCCTGACATGGCCTCAACATTCTTACGCCAGTCAGTGACCTCCTCTTTCTGCAGAGAGAGAGAGAGTGGGAGGGAGAGAGAGAGAGAGAAAGTTAAATTCTGCAAAATTTCTGAGGTTCTGAGTTTAAGGGCTCTTTTTCTTCTGTCTACCGTCTCACAATAGCAGAGTCCATTTTGTATAGATTCGTGTGTGCGTCTGTGTGTGTGTGTGTGCGTGCATGCGTGTTTGTGTGTGAGAGTACGTGCGTGTGCATGTGTTTGTGTTTATGTGTGTGTTTTCCCTTGTGTTTGTGACACTTTGCAGTCAAAGCAACCATGGAAACAGAGCCTCCCGCACTAGCAGTTCCTCGGACAACACACAGCCTGTACTATACATACACACGGATATGTTTACTGCAGCATTCTGGTGGCATATCACACTGAACACCAGTTTAACATGCAGGGTATGATTGTAAGGTAACGTTTATATTGTGTATATATATTGTTATTATGTACGGCAAGGACTGAGAAAAAATAAATAAAAGATAATGTCGATATCTTGACACAGCATTTCTGTCTCATGTCAGGGATAAATAACACACCAGTGAAAGGCTATAATAAATAAATAAATTAATAAATAAACAAGCATTGTTTCACACCAATGTTATTCTTGCTGGAATGAAAGAATATATCACTGGCTGTCTTAAAAAAAAATGTGCATGCTGCTATACAGGATCTTCAAGGTTCACATGTATAGCTTTGATGCAATTAAAACCTCATAGTGTGCGTACCATGCTAGGTACAGTTTACACACTATAGGCTACATTAGCCTGATATGAAAACATTAAAAGCTGAGCAAATGCCCCCCGTCTCCCCCTCCCCATCACCTTCTCCTCTTCTTTCTTGACGGTCTTCAGGTTAGCTTTGAAGTCGGCCATCTTGGCGGGCATCTTGGCTTCAGACAGCGAGCCCAGCAAGTCGCCGGTCCGCTTCACTCGCTTCAGGTTAGGCCGCTTGTGACCCTTCAGTTCAAAGATCTTCTGAGTGAGAGTCTGGATCTGCGGGTCAGCACAGCACACAGAATGCTAACGTCCGTGCTGTAGGTGGATTCAGAACTCTGTCTGTTGTTGCTGAGGTGAACACCACAACAACGTAAATGCACAGCAAGATGAAACTGAACATTTGTATTAATGTAGCAATGAATGACTGAAATTATAATTACGTATAGTTATTAATGTGTTCAATACTAATTATACAGTATGTACATGTTTACTGTAAACCTCCATTAGGCATTTATTTTCACCAGCAGGGGGAGGTAATTCCCACAACTGACTTAAGGTTATCCTTAGCTTCATGATACCATCCATCCTGAGTCAGTCTGTCAGTGTGGAACCCCTCAATTAAAACATGTTTGTCTCATCTGTACTGGACGTCTGATGCATAGACCCTATAGTCTTAGCCTCTTCCGTCCATCAGCACTACGTCTCATAAGCAAACTCTGTGCTGGACGTCTGATGCATAGACCCTATAAGCTCGACACCGAACTTCGTCTTTCGGAAGGTAATACTGTCGAATTCCATTGGCTGTTTAAGTATGTATTTGTAACTTCTGGTGTGACGATACTGCATTGCTTTATCTACTAAATTTAACATTGATTTTAAGAAGTAACCCTAGCCTACAAATTGTACCGGTAAAGTCCTGTACACAGCCAGAATCCTGTCGATTTCCTGACTGTATGTTTAACATCCGACTTGGTCATTGAGTTACGTAGTTGGTTGTCTTGCATGTAAATCAACTTCACAATACCTCACTTGTGAAGTAGGCAGGTACTGACGCAATTAGCCAGTTATGTGTCCCAGACATTACGTATGTGGAGGCTGGCTCTGTGAGACTAAAGGGGAAACCAAAAGGTCCAATGTTCGCTGATGAAGGCTCATTGGTCTGATTGTCTTCTACATGATCGACAAACGCCTTTGCTTTGAAGGGTTCCAGACTGATACTCATAGGACTATATGATAACGGGTTACATCAAAGTAAAGCTCGCGTGTTCAGGATATCACGAAGCTCACGATATCCATTGCCCAGCGATATGTTTCCTAAATAATAACTATAAGCCTTTTCACACCAGTTGCCTCCGTATTTTTCCAAATGCTTTAGGTGCAGGGATAACAGTGAAGATTGGTGGGCAAGTACAAATGTAACTCTCATAACATGTTGCCCAAGAGAACTGGGAATAAATAAACTGTGGTTAGTAGGACACAAGCAACATGTTGAAATTTGAGGATACGAGCATATCAAATATTCTGCTTAATGGAGATATCTAATATATATAGGCTATTAGATGAAACATATATTTTCTAAACTGAACTTGGATAACATAAGGACACAAAAAGGCAGCAATGACCTTAGATTCCCATTTGACATTTGCTGCTCATCTCCACCAATGTCAGACAAGATAACAATTCCCCTTTGGTGTGGTGGAAGGCATAAACAGATATGACTCTTGATGGATATAGGATTAGGATAAAAGTATAGTATTGATGTTTAAAGGCAAGAGGTTACCTCGGGGGGAGTACAAATGCAGTTAGCCTCCATCAATATTCTGCCATCATTTAACTCCTGTTCATTTCCATTACAAAGATGCGTACCTCTTTCTCATTCTTGGAAACTTTCACTTCAGTATCGTACCGCTCATCGTCCACTATGTCAATCCGTCGGTGCAAATCTTTGCAGAGCTCCTGTGAGAGAGAGGAGACACGTTCCTTTGAACCGCTATGACAAAGGACAGAGGGGAAAATTGACAGAAATAAAACAACGTGATTCGCTTTGCAAACGGGATGTGGGAAAGAATGCCGCGAAATGGTGTTCAACTTGAAAGAGGACACCTATATGCATTTAAAGTGGACTTTGAAGTTTCTTTTACCCCACATTGACCTGTAATTGACCCCTCGTTGGTGGCATGTGCTAAACCACAACGCAGGTGCCATCATACGTCATTCACTCGTATTGCCTGTCTGTCTGTCTGTCTGTCAAAAATATACTTTCAACACATCAAAGCTAATTGCTGCTTCTACATGTGCGTTACCATGACTCCCTGACTGCTATTGGCCGAACATAGTGTAAAAAAAATCTTTACTATGGCAACTGACAGTGAAATAATTTATTCTCATAATATATTTTAGATGGATGTGTACCTGTAGCTCTTGGAGAGACAGTCCGGAGAGTTTGAGCGGCTCTGCCTGCTCCTTAATGAACCTCTCCCTCTCTATGTCCTTGGCCGTCTGCTCCTCAACCAGCAACACCTCAGCCCTCCTCAAGAGCTTGCCCTGCCAGAGGACCAGCCGTGGTGTGATCAATATGACCCAGTGTTGACCTACCTATAAGCATCCTTGAGCAAGATGCCTAACCCTAACTGCTCCCGGTGGTTGGTCGCACCTTGGAAGTAGTCACCATCGGTGTGTGTGAATGGGTGAATGTGAGGCAAAATACTGTAAATAGCTTTGGATAAAAACGCTATATAAAAGCAGTGTATTTACCATTTACCGTTACCCGGTGACGTCATTTCAAAGTGCATTGTTGGGACAGAGAACACCATACTGGTCCAAAGACTTTGGAAAGTAAAAAAGCAAATTCAAATGCAAAAACGGAACAGTTTCGGGTCTCTCAAGTGGCCGTTCAACCCTATGTCACCTACGACACTTTGATGGCTGAGTATATTGTACGTAAGTTACACCCAGACAGCTAAATCTACCACGTATAGCCTGAAACTAACTTCCCAACGAAGTACATTTTTCAATTCATTCAATTTAATCACAAATACACAATAGACAGAGAGAGAATATTTTGGTGAAGCCCATGGACCTCCTCATCGACATACACATAGCACTGAGTCATTCTACAGTAGACTGCATAAGAGGGGGTAAGTCCCCCTCCACCACTCCTTAAAGTCTAACCTTTGCTTTATTATCTCTGACTGTACCTGTACGCATGGTGCCTATATATGGTGGTATATATATTACTAAAGACATAAACAAAGAGACTTGCAACTGTTCACACGCTATATTTGTTATCCTAAATGTAATATGAATTGCTTCCATATTTCCAGTATACTTGACCGCTGATAGTTTGAATGTAGTTTCAAGCTGTGTTTGTAACGCTTCACTGGTCTCGCCGAGGTGGTAGGACCAGGGGAGGACTGTCCACGTCCCCAGCGCCTCACACCCACACGTGCAATTAGATCGATTGCCTTCAGCCGTGTGGGTGTGAGGGCATATAGGCTGGGGACTACTGGGACAGGGGGTGGGTTATTGTTTCGGGTGCCTTTTTGTGGATATGTACTGTACCTGTTTGCGTTTAAGTTTAGAGTTTGTGTTTCATTCAAAGTTCAGTCGTGTTGGCGTTCGGCAATTTGTTGCTTTTCCTTTTTGTTTTTTGTTAGTCTGCACTCGCCTCGCCTTCACGAGTGTTTACAGTGTTTACCTTTAGCAGAAGCCTGCGGGATGCTGAATACTTTGCCTTTTTCTGAAAGAGACATAAAAGGAATGTCCATGATATATTCTCTCCATTTTAAGAAGTATTATATTTAGAATATGCCTTTCGGCAGAGATAATTCAGCCCTTTGCTAATGCAGTATGAGTTAAATCAAGGTTAGAAGATTTCAAGTTAACACCTTTGTCGTGCATATAAGTGATTCAATGATTCAAAGAAATGTTAAAATGCTTAAGTTAAAAAAGGTATACTTTCACAATTGTATATGTAAAAATTATATATTAATATTACATAAAAAAAATAAAGTAAAACACACACACACAACACATATACTGTATACAGCATACCATTTCTATATGCTGTATGTGTAAATGTATACATACCATAAAATCAGTAGTATTAGATGAAGTAACGATAATGATTTTGAGACAAAATATTAAATAATGTCAACACATAATTCGATCTCTGTGCGTGAGACAGGCATGGCTGTGTGCGTGAGACAGGCATGGCTGTGTGCGTGAGACAGGCATGGCTGTGTGTGTGAGACAGGCATGGCTGTGTGCGTGAGACAGGCATGGCTGTGTGTGTGAGACAGGCATGGCTGTGTGTGTGAGACAGGCATGGTTGTGTGCGTGAGACAGGCATTAGGACACAGGAAACAATAAAAACATGCAGGAATACAGAAATCCAAAGTGTTCTTACGGGTCTGTGTTTCAAGACGGGGCGCAACACACACACACACACACACGTACACGCACACACACATACAAGTACACACAGGTACACGTACACACACACACACACACACACACACACACACACACACACACACACACACACACATACAGAGGAAAGAAGTCATAATTTCCCAGTCGTGATCAATTACAAGAACATTAACTGTGAAGATGAACCGTCGGGATGCAAGCAGCACATGACACTTGATGCTTACCCCTCAGACATGGTGCTGTAGTGAGAGAGAGACATAGAGAGAGATAGGGGGGGAGCGAGGGAGAGAGAGAGAGAGAGAGAGGGAGAGAGATTAAGATAGGGAAGAGAGGGAGGAAAGAGAGAGAGAGAGTGTGAGGGAGAGAGAGAGAGACAGGGAGAGAGAGAGAGACAGAGAGAGAGAGAGAGAGAGAGAGAGAGCGCACATTTTGGTAAGTAATTGTCTTTCCCACATTCACAGCTGTGGTCTCTGACCCAGGGCTCCATATGACAGGCATTATAAGATCATAAGGCTTGATTATGCAATATTAGATTATGTGTTGTAAGATGTGTGCAGCTTTGGCGGGTAACGAAGTTCTACGATATGATATACTATTACATTTCGGTGTTAGATGTAATTAAAATGATAACATGCATTATGCATATTAGTACTGTGATACAATTATGAGCATGAAGTATTATGTTCAAAGTACACACTGAATGAAGGGACACTACTATTTTCTTAAAATAGATAGACTGATCAAATGAAGACGAAAGCGATAACGTATTCAAAAAGCTCAGTGCCTTGTACAATACTAATAGCCTGTAGTGAGAATGCTAATTTGAAAATACAGCAGAACATTACTTGGGGTATTATAAATGCGACGTCATTCCTGCACCCCACAGAGTATAATGTCAAATAAGGAGTCTTTCATCCTGTAAACACAGGAATCTTATTGGATATGGAATCAGAACGTTGTGTGGAGCGTTATGGTAAAACGGGCCAACTCATCTTTTTGTGTGTCATAGTACGGAAAACAACTTTTTACTTCTTAAAATCGGGGGAGTACTTATTATTGTTATTTATTTATTTTTTTGTCAGAAATGTTTAGGCAAGCAAAATTCTGGGAAAGGAGCAACCGTGGCCAATATCCCCAGACTCATAAATGGATACAAATGGCCCTAATTTATAAATCTATGGCACTGATCGAAAAAGCGATTGGGCCAAATCCCCCGGTGATTATCAGTAAGTAATAGGTCTGCAGCCTTGCGGCCATTTTCCTCAGGCATCTTTTCCAATGACCTCCGTGTGGCTATAACCCGTCCTATGACTTATACGGAAAATGCTATTACAGTCCCCGCTCTCCTGGGACCGGAACGACAAGGTCCCCACGTGCCTCCTCTCGGGATAAAAACGTCTTGACCCTGCCTCTCTCATCTCTCGCAGAAAATGAGGGGACCCGAATGAGGGCCAGAAAAGTCCCCCCGAAGGTTAATAGGGTCCTCAGATGAAATCGTGTGATGATGCTGCAAAGAAAAGTCAAAGGTGACGATGAAGTTTTAACGAAGGTCCCCTCGATTTCCACCTTTATCCTTTTTGGATCTCGTCCTGGTTTTCTCCGAAGCCGTATTTCCGCCAAGCTGCCGTGTTCAAGGAGAATGCTGTAGTGTATAGCAGGTATACGATTCTGAGCCATTGCTGTGACTTAGGGGACATAACAACAGCATGGCTATACTGTGTGGCGCTGAGAGGCATGGGGCCTTGGAGCTGTATAGCTTAATGTGACCAGTCTGACATTGCACCTTCGTTGTAATACATATAGCTCTGGTGTTTCTTCTCGCCCTATTAGCTCCCAATGTGCGCACATGCACCCTGGGGACTGTGCGTCACTCACCCCCTCACTCTAACACTCACACACACACACATATTTGGTGGCCATCTTCACCTTAACACAGCGGTAGTACCGGTCATGACCTGAATGTGGTTATCTTGTTAGAGACTTCACGTGTCAGAAACTAGAGGATCATTTTTCTACGCACACACACACAGCTTATGAGTGTATAGGAAGTACAAGTGTGAGAGCGGAATGACGCAATGCCCCGTTTTACGAGTAGGCGTTGTGACACCTATAAAAAGGAATGTTATTGCTAGAATTCCTCGTAGTAAATATGATAGAATATATGAGCTGTGGCCTCCATAACACCAAGAGGGCAAGCAGGGCACACAGTACACACACACACTGTGTATATACTGTATATACACATATAAACACACTTTATATACGATATTCTTCACATAAATACTACACAGGCAATTAGGAACTGGATGGACATTATTAATATGCATTCATAATCATCTACATGTGTCATTTTAATACATTGGCCAGTTCTACTGCCAGCCACATTACATCTGCGTTTGACCAGTGTTAAAAAACACATATTATTTAATGTCCAAACAGAACTCCCCCAACATAAAGCAACAATGCTCGAGTTCCTGCCACAGTGTTTAACCTACAGTACCTTTGAAGAAGCCTTCTGGACCAGGCGTAGGAGGTGTCAATCGGTGTTATCGGCACACAGGGAATAGCGTCCCTTGTGAATGATGGATGACTGATTTATGGGCGGTTGAAGTGACCCTCCTGCTATGGATGGCTGTCTATAACGGTCCTGTACGCCTCCTGCGCTCGCATTGGGTGCGTTGTCGAGCACCACCGTAACACCTGAGCGGCCCGTACCCCACCCCCCATTTTTACCTCTGCCTCAGAAAACACGCATTGGAAAAGGTCACGCGTCGCTGAAGGGCTCTCACATGATAGCAGCTAGCAAGCGGTTTTATTTTTGGGTCTGGAACACAATCAGCGCCCGCTCTACGCCAAGAGTGCGGCGTCAGTGGCATGCTAGCTATCTCCAGCCGACAATGGGACAAGCGTGCGTGCGTCCAGCAAAAGGGACTCACATGGTCTTAGACATTCCATCCATTCCTATGGGGTGTTTGTTTTATTTTTTTTACACCAACCTACAAGTCTATTACAAAATGTAGACGTCTCTTAACTATGCAGAGTTCACACATTTGGGCAAAAGTCTTGAGTGCCCCACTAATAGCTACTAGCATTATGAAAAATGTATCCAGAGGGCCATAGCCATATGGTTTATAATTCTCTTAGGGCAATAGTCTCCCATATAGCCTACAACCAAAAAGCCAATAGACAGGTAGTCAGGTTTAGTGAAGTAAAGAGGCTCATAATAGCTTAATGTTGCATTTTATGTGACAATAGGAGCGCAAATACTCTCCTTTCAGATGAGAGAACATAGTGTTTCTTGGTTTAATGGTTCTGTCTGTCTGTCTGTCTGTCTGTCTGTCTGTCTTCCTTCCAATCTGACTTGTCTGCGTGCCTGCCTGCCTGCCTGTCTGTCTTCTTCCTTCTAATCTGTCTGTCTGTCAGTCTATCTGCCTCTGTTTGGTTCTCTGTCTGTCTGCCCACCTTCCTACCTGTCTGTTTGTCTGTACAGTGTGTCTGTCTGGAGGTAGGTTGACCTCTCTGTTTGTCTCTCAGCATACATGCACACACGTAAGAATGGAAACATGCTGTTGCTGGCACAAGATGTGTGTGTGTCATAAATACAACTTCAGATGAAGTCAACAGCAAACATGTGCATGCAAACACACGTTCACGTGCACACACACACACACACACACACACACACACACGTGCTTACACAGTAAAGCAAGCTGAGGAGTCACATTATGATAGTATAGAAGCCTAGTTTTTCACAAATCCCCAAATACTACTGACACCTTACACACAAATGGTACACACACACATACATGCACACGCACACGCACACACACACACACAGCTTGTTCAATGATCAAAAATAACTTTCCCGCAGCTGTCAGTGTGTATTGATGCACAGAAACTAGACACCATCCCAGAACACACTTCAAGTGTTGATTATGCCCCTGTGGACAGCAAGTATACATGCACACACACACACACACACACACACGCACACGCACGCACACACACAGGCAATACATACAGTAAGTAAACATTTCTGATAAATACTTGGGACATTGAGACTTAAATTGACATTGGGAATCAAATGGACGTTCTCTTCATGCCTTTTATTTAGCTAAAAAGAAAACAATGAACAATAATATATATTTAAATATTGTAAATAATGTTTAAACTAATATAAAATAGTAACATAATACAAGATTAAAGATTAAGACAATATTAGAGATGTACTGTAAATAATATAATAGAGAGACTTTATCATGGCCAGGAACACCACCATCTACAGTAGGTTACTTAAACCTGCAGTGATGAACATTGGACTATTTGCCAGAATTTGTGACATTGGAACAGTACATTGTAGAATTTGAGCCATTTCATTTTGTAAGATTTGTCCCACATTTTTTTCAACAAAAGATTAGCCTAATTTGAAAACAATTAAGTGTTTCTGGGTTTCTCCAGATGGATTACTTAAGCAATTTGTTTTAATTAACAGCTATCTGTTAGCAATCTATATAGCATGCTTAATATGTGTTTCACTGAGCTAAGCAGGAAAAACCTCAACGTTATAGCGTGTTTAGAGGGATGAATGCATGTGCAGACTAAACAAAACACTGACTAATGGAAAAGCATAACCAGCGCAAAAGTGGTTTCTCCTGAGTTGAAACTCAGGGTTTCATCCAAAAATAGGTTTATCAGAAAACAGTTTTAATGTACCTTTCACCATACTACAGTATCATCAGACTAATTCACAAATGCATATTAGTCTGGAGTCTCTAATTTATTTTCAATTTCCAAAGGGGAAAAAACATGTCATGTGGACACAATTGGACAGCAAACCCCGTATTTGATACACATATTTGTGATTGGCCCGTCCAATCACAGGCCGGGTGGAAACCATGTCTGAATGGGAGGGTAGCCAGACGTTCACAGTATGAGCTTTCTGATTCGTCCGGTTGCCAGGTTACCGTAGATGCAGACACCAGACTAACCCCTGACCACCCCCACAGGTGCTCAGGTTCAGACAGGTTTGAAGCTAGTGCGTTGGATGCTCGGCCCCTTGACGAATGGGAGGGGCCACGCCAAAGCTAGGAGTGTCTGTAGATGTTACAAATGTACTGTAGGCTACTTTAAGCCTACTTATAACACTCAGTAGCCAAGCATTACACTGTTAGTTGAGTTAAACATTCATTATCCATGCATCACCCTATTAAAAATGTAGCTCGCTACCCTTAGCAGTAAAACAGTTACAGTTAAATGTTTCCTCTACATGTGGTTAAGTGAGAACAGAGAACAGAGGCCGTCTGTAACTGAAAATGACCACAAACAAATTTGTATTCTGTGAGAGAAAAATAATCTATAAAACCACGGACAGCTGAAAGTGGGCCTCGTGTTACAGCACTTAAATTTGACATGATACGTGTATACAGCCAGTGCCTTGTGAAAGATGTGAGTGGCGAAGTTAAGCCCGTCTAAGCAGTTGACATACACTTAGTAGGTATGGCGTTCAAACTACAGACTCCATGGCTGGGCTCTCATGCATGGCAGCTATTAGACTAATCCCTTCTTAGAGCAAAGCAGGGAGATTGGACGTGCAATTAGGTGTGATGCCGGCAACCAAAATCAGGTCTTCTTTGATGAGAACGATTTCTCGGTCTTCTCGCGTGACGCACTGCCAACGATCCTCCCGGAGCTTTTGTCAAGGGGAAGAATGCCAGTCATTATCGCACTGCGAGCACGAAGACGAAAGAATTAGCAGCAGCTGTAAATCTCGCTTTCGCGAGTTCACAGAAAGAGGAATGACTCGTGGAGAGGGGAGAGTTTAAAATTTGCATGTTTGCTAGCTTTGCTGCTTCGTCATGGCGTCCTGCCTGCCGCCACTGAGATGAAGTTGGCACGCACCCACTAATGCACCCCCCCGTGAAGCATAGCCTTGAGACGTTTGACGCTTGTCCTCATGTATTTGTGGTGCAACGTGATACATTCTGCATGATGACGGATCAAGTTATGCAAATGGTGTTCTGTATAATGGTATGGTTTAATAACCCCCCGCCTCCCTCTCTGTCACACCCGCACGCACGCGCCCACACACACACACACACACACACACACACACCTTAGTGTGGGTCTAATTTTAATTAGATTGGATTTACATAACGATTTCCCATTAACTGGATCCCTTGTGACCTCCGTGCTGATGGCACCAACTGGTTCCACTATCCCCGCAATGCTAAATAAACTCGTGATGTCACTTTGCCCCCCCCCACACACACACACACGCGCAGTGTGTGCACGGTGTGCATGCACAGACGTACACCATTTTGCCATTAGTTTGAAGTCTGTAAGTGACATTGTACCGTTTACACAAATCAACAAGAACAAGTCTGATAAGACAGAACTTGACAATGGTTGTTAGCACTAACGGTTGACATCGTGCCCATTTACAGTACATATGTACAACTTTGCTAGCACGGTTGGCTGTGATGGTTGGGCTGACAATTAAAACTTACTTTAGAAACAAATACAAGCGGCATTTTTTGCCATTCAGCTTTTAGTGTGTTCACATTTTTAGAAAGCTGGAGGTGAATCTTTATTATTTTATTATTATGTATAACTGTCATTATTTAAAATATGGTTGGATTTAACCCAGTCTTACAACAACGAAAGCTTTTGCAGCCTTGAAATAAACGTACAAATTATCTCACACTGCCAGCCATTACACCGAGACAATGCATTTGAACAAGAAAAAAAAACAAAAAAAAACCTTCAAATCATTAACTCGCTATTTCAAATGTTGGTGCTACGGACAAGGCGTCAAGTGGAACTGCAGATGAGAGGTTTGGTGGCAGTTCCTGAAAAGTTTTAGGTAATTAAATACAAATAATGCATTCATATATAAATTGCAACATTTTCAAAGTGTTTCTCTCCATTTCACTCACATAAGGTGGAACATTGTTTAACACGGATGAAAGCCTTGAATCGCTTGTGTTCCCTGCATTAAGAACGAAAGAGGCCGGGAACCTCCTGCGTTTTCTCCCGACACACTTTACTCACTCTACACACAGTCGTGATGCGTTTGCCTCTGAAGTGGGGCGAATTTGAAACAAATCCCCTCCACCTATCACATCTTGGTTTACATTGGCTGCGAGGAAGAGGAGGAATGGTGGATGTTTTTGGAGATAGTTGTTGAGGACTCAATCAGTGTTTCATATCCTTTTACTGTCGGTCGAGGTGTTTGTGGATGGGCATCGCCGGCGTAAAAAGTCCTTTGAAACAGACTCAAAAGTGCCGGTTCGTTTCTGCGAAGTGATCTCTCTGAATGCGGATACGGAGAGCAAGAAAAGCAACTCTTTTCTCTACAGTTGACCTCAATTCAACTGAGTGATTATGTGGGCCAGTATAGCCTATACAAGTCTTCCAGGGTGACGGATGTTTGCTGTATTTCTTTGTCTGCCCTGAGATCATGAGGGAATGTACATTTGCATATGTATGATGCCGCTACACAATAAGTAATCTCTCTGGCATGAGTATGGCCGAATTCAACGCACACAAGTGACTTAAGTCCTCCAACCATGTTTGCACCTGCTTGCAATTAACTTAAACTTATAGTTATCTGGGATAACTGTTATCCGTTATATTTGGCCTATTCTTATTTACAAAGGGTGAAAAGGTAACAGGAACTAAAGGGTTATAAATCAGTCAACACCTAAGCTTCCCATGATGTTTAAGCACTGGTGTGGAATACTGAGTCACAGTACCGCCGCCATCCACATGGGGGCAGATTTCCTCTGCACTGACCTGCGTTGCAGGGGCAGGGAAGTTGATATCATGACTCCAACTGGCCTGTAAATATGTCGCTGAAGGTAGAGGGTTAAAATGCCAGGGGAGATTTAACTGGCAATGAAGGCTTTCATTTTACACCATCCTGTCTTATTAGACAGTTTTATAACCACCTCCTCCTCAGACTCCCTGACAAAATAACACCCCTCCTTCTGCCTGGTAAGCACTCATAGTTGTTAAAGTTCTAATTGCAATATCTGTATTCTCTATACGTGCATGAATATATAGCACCAGTTCTGTGTACGTTACCATCACTAAAGATGTGCGTGTGTGTGTACGGGAGGTGATTGCCTGCGAGTGCGCCTCGCTTGTCTGTGTGGATCATTGTATGTGCGCCTGCATCCCGAAGGCGCGGGGGGGGGATGGGGGGTTGCGGTGACAACACGGTGACAGAGGGCTGATCTGCTTTTCTTTGGGTGATACCCCGCTGTCAGGCCTGCAAAGCTGCAGTGTGCTGTCTGCATCGCTTATGCCAGACCACCTTGCCTTCAATGCACACAGTCGACGCACAAGTGCACAGAGCTATGCTGGATGAGACGCTTTGCTGCTTGTCAGGAATTTAGACGCAGAACGCCAATGCGTCATTACAACAAAAATGGCAATTTTTTTGTTTTGGAATAAAACGTCTCTTTTGCTGGTATTTATGTGGAATTGAGGTAAACATAGATTTGGCCCACTATAGGGTCGGACCGATAAACTATGCCCTCGTCCATCGCCGATGGCTGACAGGCATCGCCATGTTTCGCAGGCAAAAATATTCTGCACACCACTTCAGAAGTGGTTGCCCTCTTTCATTGTGTAGGCTATAAACACGAAGTAGCTACTGCCAGATAGGTGAAGTGTAACCATTTTTACAGATCAATATGACTAGACCAGACCAGGCCTGCGCATAGGGTTTATGGAAGAAGGAAACAGGAAGGAAGGAAGGAAGATGGAAGTAAGGAAACACGGTGAGTAGGGGAGGATAGACATAAGATATAAACACTGCCTGCCTATAGTTCATTAACTACTTCAATTGTATCTTGAATCGGTTTCAATGGACGGCATCCCAGATATCTGTATCTAACAGACACAGATATTTGGTCTTGTCAGGTTAACCATTACTAGGTTGGACAGGTGAAGAGTCAGTGAATTGCTCTTGTGTGTGGTTAACGAAAAAAAGCCCAGAAGGTTCCACATCCAACAACCCTCAACCATCAGCCTCCTTAACAGGCTAATTTGTACTGATACCATCTTGTGTGGCGTGAGCAGGATTGATGGGAGCTTGGGTGGTGCCTCCGGGGCCCAGGGGGCCCGAGGGGCCCGGGGACCGCAGCAGGCCACCTTGTCGTCGGGGTAGAGGTGTCCATGGAAGCATCCGACAGTGGCTGCATTTACATGGACCCTATAATTCCCATTGGAATCAGGTTAAAAGCCCAACCCGAATGAAAATTCTCCATATGAACACCTCAATCGAAAGAGAAAGACGCAATCCGATTGAACTTTCATTCCGAAGCAGAGTGGTAGTATAAGCCGTTCCATGACCCAATCGACAGAAGAACGGTTAAACCCGATTACTTCCTGAATCCTGGTTGCGTTCTTCTGCGCATGCCCGTCTTAAAGGCTGGACAGTGCTGTTCTGCACAGCTACTGTACAAAGTCTTGACAAAGCAATTGCGATGCACAAATAAGTGAATGGGAGTTTGTACGGTGACTTCGTCTGGAGCTGTAAATCTCCCCACAAGTCACACTCTTGTCGGTGTGTCTACAACAGAAGCTAGCCATTTTTAGCCTTTTCGCTAGCAGGACACGTTACATTACCAAGCCTACAGGACGTGTGCATGTTTAACATCTATTGCGATGAATTGCAAGTAAACCCCAGTTCAGATTAGATGACAGCCCATGTAAACAGCTAACCCAAAAACTTCAATCGGAAGGATTCCGTTCAGAAAGACAAGAAAGTCTCCATATAAACCCAGCTAATGTTTCCAACCCTTTTCCTCGAGGAGGTCCAATCCCAACACGAGTCGGCCATTAGATCCGAGACAACAGTACTATACAGTAATGTGTAATCACAGGCGGAGAAGCAGGCTTCTGGCCAAGGCCAAACCGGCGGGTGTGCAGAGAGCCGTGGCACTGTTTTTAAGGGTGGGGTGGGGGGTGATGGTGGGGGAGGAGCATATATAACGGACAGGAATGATTGGTTCACCGTGACGAACACAAATAAGTACAAGTGCGCACCACTAATGGAAGGGGAAAAATATACCGCATGTCCACTTGAAATATGAGGCTGGACTAAGGGCTCCAGAGCCAGGTAGAAAAAGGTTTATATATGCATTAGAGCAGTAGTAATGCCTCGTAATATACCGTGAACAGCGAGAGCTTTCTTGTGCTTCGCTTTAAACCCCTTCCCTTGCCCCGTTGGAGTCAAAAACTCAAATGCTCCAATGCAAATGCTTCTTGAAACCACCGCAATGTTCCATTTGGGAAAGAGAGCATAAGGTGCGAGCTAATTAACATTTAACCCCCCCAACAAGCTGCCTTCCGTGTGCTACAGATCAGTCAGATAGAACATTCAGCCATTGTTGGAATATAATGGAGATGGAGGTGTGCCGGAATGCCGCGGCCGACGGTGACTTCTATCAATCCAAGCGCATAGTCCATTAGCAGGCACGTCCACTTTGAAGTGATTAATTGATTTTTAATTGGCTGCGGCAAGGCAGCCACCGACACAGCATGACAACGGCTTTTAGGGATGGGAAATAAAAATCAGTTGGCAGCCCGCATCCATTATCCCCCCCCCCCGACCCCCCCTTTCCCCACACACACACGCACAATTCCTAGCCCCTGACTGCGTTGTGATGTTTGTTAATTGAGAGGTGAGAGGAACACGATAGTCATCCGGTAACACGCACAGCCCACAGACCCACAATCCTTTGCTGTCGGGACTTCTCTGGGACGCAGCAGGTGCAGGCAACCCTTTCATCGCTCAGCTCTGCTCTGACAGAGCAGCCTATTAAAGTGGAGCTTTGTTATACAGGGCCATAGAAAGCACCCCCCGCCCCTTCCCCCAACCTCCCACCCCACCTCCCCAAACATACACCCCACCTCTTAAAACAAAGTCTCTGGAAGACCGCCGTCAGGGTTATTATTTGTAGCCAGCACAGCAGACCATGGTGTAAATGGTTGCCATAGATAGGTCCACGATTGCACGTCGTTCCTTAGCAACTACGGCTGACTTTGTGATCTTGGGAGAATTTGGGTACATGAAACCTCCCTGAAGGCTGAGCACTGCGGGCTCTGCTTTGCCGGAGGTGTGATATAGAACACACTGGGCTGCAGTCAAGCCCCCTGGCTATCTGATAGCACACACACACACACACACACACAGCCATTATAAGCTCGGAGAGAGGGGATCCGGTGTCTCTCGATGCAATCGGCCAGGTAAACACAAAGTCTGGGAAAGTGCTTGTGGAAAAAGAAGTGATTCACACCAGAGGTGTGAGACGGGGACACAAGGCAATTATCAGCGCTAAAAACAGGCAATGATGGATACACAATTGAGATGTGCTCCACAGATGGGAGTTATTGTATTTTTCCGCTATTAGTCACCGCATCTAATGCACTGCCGTGAGATGGTCTGCTGCTACAATGCACTAAATTGGCTTGAGGTAGGGGGGAAAAAAAACATCTTTTGTCATGGAGGCTGTACACAACCAGCCTTTTCATTAGTATAGGCCATTGCTTGCCATACTGTGGTGTTCACAATAACAAATAGCATGTGATATGTCCCTATTTGTGTACAGCATCTCCTATACAGAACCACCCGCCCGTTACGCTAGGGAGGGTAGCATTTCACGCCCGTGGCTTGTGGAGCAGATGGGGAATATGGCCTGAAAAATTATTCCATATCCATTTAAACGCTGAGACAAATGGCCGCCCCGAAGCGCCACTAAGGGGGGTGGGGGTGGGGGAGCAGGATGCCTTGCGGCATTTACCCATGTTTGAAATCTGTGTGTGGAAATGTGCAAATGAAGAGGATTTTCGGAAACACCGAAACAGGAACGGAACTCGTTGAGGTGAACCGTTGGCGGGTCAATGCCAAAAATTTGACAGGTAAACTCACCCTGGGGCACCAAAGCTAGGTTATACCACAGGTGGGTTTTAATAGAGCAAAAGACAGGAATATCAGAGCCCATAAAAAATAGAGAAAGGTAAAAAGATAGCTTTAGAGAACATTTCATGTGGGCCGTAGAGAATGATTTTCTTCGGCGACCGTAAAAATCCTTTTTAGCTTCAATCAGACACCTTTGTTAAAGTGTACCAGACTCCTCCAGAAGACATTCTGGTCTGCACGATGACTGGAATTGGGGGCATTTTTCTCATGAACTGCATTCCAGTCTTTTCACTGGTGAAACCTAAAATCACATTTAGTCATAGTCCTGGTAATCCTCAGAAGATGAACCACTCCTCCCTCCAAATAAAATTGACCTGTATTGTGGAATACAGATATTTCCCAATTTATGTAATTGTCATGGGCGCTTATGGAATTGTGGAATATACAATAAAGATGTCCAGATCCAGTCTTACAGATGCAGTTATATTATGTGTTAATTAGCTATAGTATATAATTGTTTAAACACCATATCCACACGACTAAACCTGTCAAAAACAATGGCAGCTGATTAATGACATGGGCTTCTCAAAAAGTTAATCAACTGTGAGACTACACAGATTTCCACATAATTTTAGTGTTTCAGAGGAAATAATTAGTCTCAAACCGTTCTATTTTAGTGGACATACAGTGCTCAATTTAAGTAATAATATATACATCCCATATTAGAATGGTTGCTGTATTTGTATAGAAGAACAGTAATCCACCCTGTCAATTAAATATTTTATTAGGTAGATTAGATAAGATTAGATTTGATTCCATCACTGAAGAAAAACAAAAAATCTCCCTGTTTCTCTATTTTCAGCAGAATAAGGGAACATTTGAAAACAGTTAAAACCATATATAGTATGTTTCTATTGCCTTACTATTATCTTAACTATGTTCTTTCTAACCAGTCCTCTCTGTTTCCATTGTGTTCTGCCAATCAGTTAAGCTTTCTTTAACATCAGCCAATACAAATTAGTCCACTTAGCTGCATGCCAGTGGCTTCTGGCTCAGGGATCCGACAACAGCTATCCGGGAGGATAATATGCAGACCTGCTTCAATAGTACAACATGGCTACTGCAATTCTACTTTCTAAGGCGTAAACAAGTAACCTTAACAGCTCATGAATTTCTCAGCATTGCATTCCTAATGCAAAATCTGTGTTATTGTGTTATTTCAGAAATATCTTAGGAAATAACACTTTAATACAGAACAAAGTTCTCGTCACAAACAAACGTGTGAAAGACGTGTACAGTACCTTCACTATGTTGGCTTGCCACTCTATCATTTGTCTCGTGTACGCGATGACGGTATATTTGCCGTAGAGTGATAACACAGACAACGCTACATGGAGAGGACATGCCACTTAGATCATTTTGAATGGAGCTCTATGAGTGAATTAATGGCGTCAGCTATTGCAAGTTAATTGCAAGATAACACACTTTTTGTATAATTGACCAAATATCGCCTAGCATTTTGTTATCTTACTGTTCTCTGTGCATGCTGAGAAAATAATCTGTAACTTGGAGCATAAACAAAGTGCTCACATTAACAAAGCAATGCATTTCAGTGTGTAGGGCGGCTATTATAACCCTGCCTGTAAGAATAGCAATTGTATGCATGTTGTATGTCCTGGTGACCATTTAAGGTGCAGTCATGTCTCTCCCCTCATTAATTTCAACATGGTCTTCCTAATAACTGCCCGGATGTGTTTCAAAGATGGCTGCCAAGTTGCAAGCCTTGCCTATAAGGACTTTGATAATACAATCCCACTATTCTAAGGATATTGTGCTTGGAAATGCACTGCAGTCCTATGGATCATCTCTCTACAGATTTAAAGCTTATTTAAATTATATTTATCCCTCTCTTATAAACAATGGGAGCTTGCATTCCCTGTGGATAAGTACTGCTTACCAAATAGCTTTGCAAACACATGTCGGTCTAGAAGCTCACAAACTGAATGAATGAACTAGCCAGAACAGTGGCTGCTGGTCCTTAGAATCTTAAGAGAAGAAGATCTTCTCATGTTAAAAACAATATGCGTTCTTTTCTGTTCTTGCAGACTTGTCATTATTTACAGCCAAGCACTGTTCCAATTCACAAGCTCGCATCTAGCCAAGAACGGGTAAATACCCTTAAGTGTTCTTGATTAACGGTTTTTACCAAGGATGCATCCATTGGTGACTTGTGTGTGTGAACTTGCCAGTGGAATATCACAGAATTAATTTTGAATCAAAAAGCGGCAATGGCAGTTGAGAAAACACACAACGATACTAGATAGCCTCAATTCTCAAGTCATTTTTGCAGCATATTGCTCACATAAACGTGGAGCAGCCGATTTGTGTACTATTTGTGTATTTGAGTACACAGCCAATCACATTCTATTTTGATTATACGTGTTGAAGATAATAGCTTATCAGTGTATGGGAAAATAATTATCTTCTTGAGACCACGTGAAACATATGCACCCAAATGACCAATGAATTTGATTGACCAAAAGGGTTCTGAACAGTGCCCGACCCTGGTTACAGCCTACAGATCTATTCTGCAGGTGCACTTTGCATGTTACAGGTACAAAAATCCCTTTTGCTCCACATGTATCATAAAATTTGGTGCAGAATTGAGGAGCGCAGGAATTTGTCATTTGTGATAGAATAAAAAGCATTTGAGATTCGTAGCAGCAGATTCAAGCAGCTGTAGTCTTTGAATGTGTTTGTGCTAGAAAAGTATCCAAGAAAAAAATATTCCAAATTCACATTTTGATACAGATGTGTGAATGTTGATGTTTATGCAGCATTTTTATTTGTATAACGCGTTATATGTGGCAAAATTGTGAGCTTATGAGGTTCTGAATATCTGACTTGTAATGTAGATTAAGATCTGTGCACTTGTAATGGAGAACTTGAGAGGGTGTAACTGTTCAGTTCTTGTAGAAGTTTGCAAATACTAAAGCATGTATTCCTGTGACTTCAAATGTACTGTTACAAATGTGTGGCTACTTTCTACAACTACAAATTCCTTGTCACAGGTGCTGAGATGTTTTGCACCAATAATACCTTCATAGTTGTCAGTCCAGGGTGTGTGTGTGTGTGTGTGTGTGTGTGTGTGTGTTAAATAGCAACAGACTGATATGATTGTCTAGCGGGGAATGTAAAATTATTACTATTATTATGGTTCTGTTTTACATTTGTGAAAAGTATAAACCACATATTTGCAAATAGTTTTAGAAACGTCTGTAATAGCGTTTTTTAACTAATAATTTATTTAAATGAATATTATCACCAGCCGCCACTTTGAACTATTACTGGTATTCCTTATTTAAGAACCAAGTGACCAAATATACTTTTACCAGAATAAACAATGTGTAAATGACAAATATGCTTTTTATTCAAGCTGGAAAGTACAATTGCATTGTAATTACAATGGCCACTGTAAATAATCATACCTTGAATGTAAAACTTTTACCACCAATTGCAAAAAAAGCTATGTTTTTTGCAACTCACATCTTAAGATTCCTTGTGCAATCTCTGAAAATAAAAAAACAAGGTGAATATTCCCAGTTCTCCCGGGACATATAAATCAAGTAATCAAGCAAAAGTTTTGATGGTGGATAGTGAGGGTTGAAGCAGTAGTTTGGCATGGCAGTAACGCCAAAGTGAACTAACACGGGAAAGCCTTGGCAGCTATGGACCGCTTGCCGTGTTGTACACAAATATCATCACTCACACAGGCTATGCGTATTGGTCACACGTATCTCCACCGTCGCTGCGGGCTGTGCCATCACTTCACCAGACTTCTGTGGAAGCGCGCTTGATTTTTTGCATATTCATGTGGAAGGAAACAATGCCTTCTGGGTGAGCAGGTGAAGTCTCGCTGCAAACAC
The DNA here is from genome assembly GCA_026546735.1 of Forbesichthys agassizii. Classification (NCBI taxonomy): domain Eukaryota; kingdom Metazoa; phylum Chordata; class Actinopteri; order Percopsiformes; family Amblyopsidae; genus Forbesichthys; species Forbesichthys agassizii. Next base: position 30,071 of record JAODLL010062274.1, read on the forward strand.
GATGACTTACAGCAAGATACCGGCTGGCAGCAAAATTGTACAGTGAATATTTCTGTCCAGCGCTGATGTGATGCCACGCCTGGTCAAAAGTGTTTTAGGTGTATAAAAACATGGACAAATGTGATTTCAGTGGAGTGAGTGATTAAACAAGACAGCACTCCCATATGCAATGGGGACATAAATCGTTTTAATGAGAGGAATATCAGTTAAAACCACACTATGTTGTAGCATCGGCGTTCGTGGTTAACTAAACTCCAGTCTCTCATGACAGAAGGTATTACAGCATAATACGTTGTTTCACTATGCCTTATTATAAAAAATGAACAAAACCTCACAAGCTACTGTGTATATACTGTATATATCTAATTTAACAACAACAACAACAACAACTATATTTGTGTCTTTGGCCGCTTCTCACAGTTATGAAAACTATACAGAGAACGTCATTCAGAGGACTTCTCAAAAAGTCCCGCCCAGGGTGCATTTATGCTGACAATGCCACCAGAGAATTCACATTGTCCAGTCAGCCCATATTTGGATACGTCTAAATGAATGATGTTCAATTACTGTCCCTGGTCCCCTCCTAACCCTACGCTGGGCACACCCTAGAACATTTCCTCGCCGCAGCACCACGGCAACGCAGGCTACGCCGTCACATTGTATTATGGGGACTGACCTTTGTCGCTGCCATATCACAAGCCCGGAGTCTGTACTTAATCAAAGATGATTAGCTCAATTTACTACCCCTGCTGGGTAATTGACGCCCAGAGGAACAGCGACACCAGGGAGAGGTCAAACCGACCGACAATTCACCCAGTCTGTGAAACGACCGCCCTCAATGCACAAACATTCCTGGTGGCCCAGCAGGTTTAGAGGCGGACAAGTGCCTTTATGGGACTTGAATCATCAAACGGTTTGTGCTCTGTATACTAGTACTGCAGTCTATAAATAAGTCTCTGCATGGGTGCTAATGTATCGGAGAACCACCGCAAAGGGAAGCCACATTCCCAGCAAGTCGAAGCGTCCTTGACATGGTGAAGGTCTAAATTGACCCTTGGTGGATATTCAGGTCTGAACGACATCCTATAAATCGCAGCATTCCTTTCTAGAACCAGTAGAGTTTTCCTTTTGAGCCCATTATGATCTCACAAGCGATAATCTCTTATAGTATCACTGTACAGTATCAGTCTGGATCTGCTCAATGCAAAGTGATTTGTCTTCCATTTAGAAAGCAAGCAGCTAGCTGAAGTTTGTCCCAAGATGACGACATCAGTTTAGTTTCAGTTTCCACCAGCGCTCTGGATGATTTTGTACTGACTGGGTGAGAAAATTGTAGGTAGTCCCATCATACAGTAGCCTATGTAGGGATGTTTTTTAAAAATGTATTAGCACCGCCTTTATGACAAACATTTTGAAATGATGGATTCCCGAATCTTGTGGCGAAATGAAATGAGATTGCGAGATCAGGATGGTCTGACAAGGCTACAATAGAATATCTCACGAACAAAAATAAAACATTGAGGAATTTTATTTGGAAAATTATTCAGGAGATAGGCTACATGTTCAACAGTGCATGATCAGTTAAATGTCTGACAGCTTGAAATAGATGGAGGTTTCATTGAAGTCAGCACTAAACCAATATGTACTGTATGTTAACTGATCTTTCTAAACATGTCAATTGTCTGAATCTCATTTTAATCCTACAGATGGTACAGTATACTGAGAACAAAACAAACGCATATTTATCTGAGATGCTAAAATATTATTCATTTCAAATAAGATATACTGTAGCCGTTTTGGATGGATTTGTAATTAACCATGATACTGTGATACTGTTTGTGATTATCTGTGTGTATTATCTGTGTGTATATCAAAACAAATGTTTTCCCACCTCTATGATGACTGAGCTCAAACTAAGAAGTATTGGTTTATAAATTCCATCAGGTCCTTTCTTTCAACGCTATCCTCACAAGTACATAGATGTGAACAGACACACACGAGCTGCAGAAATCATCATGGATAAAGATTTTATTGGAACGGTAAGTGTGTGTGTGTGTGTGTGTGTGTGTGTGTGTGTGTGTGTGTGCGTGTGTGTGTGTGTGTGTGTAATCTCACCTGCTGGTGTGTTCTGAATGCAGAGCTCTGTGTGTACGTGTGCGCGCGTGCGTGCACGTGTGTGTGTTACGCACACGCAATTTACACACACGCACGCAAGCAAGATTACCCTGTTTAATCTCACCTGCTGGTGTGTTGTACATGCAGATCTCTGTGTGTGTGTGTGTGTGTGTGCGCGTGCACGTTCACTCGTGTTTCAGCCCTCCCCCAATGATTTGGGACTGGTGGCAGATAAAATGTGCCTTGCGTCAGATGTGACAGCGACAGATAAAATGCTCATGAAAACAAAATCTTGTCTTCGTGAAGCTGAAAATCACCTCCCTGCTGTCAGTCAGGGTGCATGTGTGCTGTATACGCATGTACTGTATATCTCTATCACTATGTACAGTATAAACACATATACAGTGTTTGTGTACGTCTGTGTATGTGCACACATACACACATGGTAAATGGTAAATGGACTGCATTTACATAGCGCTTTTATCCAAACACTTTGCAGTGTTTTGCTTCACATTCACACATTCACACACATTCACACACTGATGATTGCTGCCATGCAATGTGCGACCAACCACCAGGAGCAGTTGGCGGGGGGTAGGGGGTTAGCCGGCGTCTTGCTCAAGGATGCTTACAGGTAGGTCAACACCGGGGTTCGAACCCAACCACTAGACCATCCTGTCCCCTACATGTATGTATATACATACACGTGTAAGCACAGGGGTGGCTAAGTGCCTACTATTACTTTCAATACAATTAAGTAACATAATGAATACCATATGTAATACATGAATAGAAACAGTATATAATTGAGTAAAAATTTGTTTTAGCGCCCCTTGTGGTAAATCAGTGAAACAGACACAGGGCCAGTGATAAGTAGCCCATGCAAATACAATGGTATTGGTGGCGGTCAAGTCATGATGTGGACATTGGCTGATCACCACATACCAATGGATTTGTAAGTCTGCATTCCGTATACATATAGGACAAACACGTTTCAAAGCTTGTCACAAAGCTAAATCCCATTTGGCAGAGGTGTTCAAAGCAAACAATATACCGCTGTTTGCTTCTGCCTCAATAATATATTTAAAGCAAGTCTATACATCCAGTTAATAAACCTCCAATGAGACTGTTTGTAATAGGTGTAGGCTAGAATAACAGAAGGTAGGGGCATATATGGGCATATGATACACTGTGAACGTATAAAGAGAGGCATAAATATTACAGCACTACAAGGCACGTTTTGACAGAATTAAATTTTATTATTCCCCATTATCCATAATGTAAGGCGGCCATTTGCTGTCCAGCTGTCCTCGTCAAACCTCAAATCTCCCCGACCACTTTGTAAAGCTCAAGAAAGTGACTAAACCTCGCCCCGGGCCACAGCTCCCTGTGCCAATTAACGTAAAGCTAATTAAAATCATTTAAGCATAAAGGTTTACTGGCACAGGTGACGAAACACACTGTTTGGCAAAAAGGCATGAATGGGGTGGTGACAGGGCAGGATCGTGTGTGTGCGCGCGTGTGTGTGTGTGCGTGTGTGCGTGCGTGTGTGTGTGTGCGTGTGTGCGAGAGGGATTACGACAGTGTATTTATTATGTAACAAACAGAATTAATGATTGATTAAAATATTGTCACTGAAGGGTCCACTTGCAGTGTGAAATGTTTAGTTTTATTACATAATTTGAAAATGAGTATTTGAAAAGCGCTCAGCCATTTTTAAAATTATTTTTGTATTATTATTAGTAGTAGTATTAGTATTATTAATGAACTTCTCAAGTAAGCCCTGGTCAAAACAGCAGAAATACCGATTTAAAACAATGATCTTAAAATGCCACTAAGTCAGTTAAAAAATCAAGCACTTTCAGAAAATGTATGTAATGAAATATGTTGCTAATCCTGGTTTTAAAATTGGTTAGTGAAAGAACAGTTTTTGCTCCGGGATGTTCTTGGATGCTGGTGCATTATGGCGTAATTCTTAATGATTACGTAAAGCTGCCTTGCTGAATGGTGATCTGACCTCAATAAAAGTGGCGTGATTGGAATATAAAGTGAGCCTAAGAAGTGTGGTGGGATATGTAGCTTAAACATAACACCTGAGCAACCTAACACTGGTTCAGACTCACATCACCACAAAATGCCTGTAGAGACGGCTATTTTAAGCAAAACTTGCACGTCATTTGTTATATTTAATCTTAATAATTATTATTATTCCATGAGGACAGACATGCTTTCTGGACCTACTTCGCATCAATAGCTTTTAGACAGCCAAAATGCAGAATCTCCCTGAAGACATACCCTTTAACCCTGCGATGCCACCTTTTAAAATCCCCTCCTCTGGGAAAAGGTTCTACTGGCTCACAAAGAAGCCAGCCTGCAGTATACTAAGAAAACATCCATTTGGCAGTGTGGTGCCGGCGTTATGGCACAGTGGAGGTATACAGCGCTTGGGTTTGGGGCTCAATTCCCATATGCGGCACGCTACTAATTCTGCCCAGGTTAGCAGCTTTGCAGCTCAGCGGATAACGCGTGGAGCTAACACATGCTTGGCATTCCATGCTCTACCCCTGCTAGAATAATGCATGCACTAATGGCACTTTTCATCACTTGGAAGAAAAGCGGAGCCGCCAAATGTTATTATGATTGGCTAAATACAGCCGCTTGTAGATAATGGACAATTTCACCAAATAGGGTAATGTGTTTTTCTGTATGCGAGATTATACGCGGTGTGATCATGGTAATGCTTTTATGTAGCGGTGTGGAATTTCTAAGCAACTGATTAAAACAACGTTGTGTCTTAATGTACTCACCGTTGACATTTTAATATCAGATAACATATAAAAACGATCAGCTTGGGTTAGCTAAGTTTGTAAGAAGAGTGCAGATTGATTTCAGATGAGCACAGATTTATGTGTGAGCCAGCAAAAGTTACCTCACCGGGGTGAGGTGGAGCTGTGGGGAGATGGGGAGGTGTATTAGAGAGACAGTTTGCCCATGCACAATGTGATCAAATCAGTGTTATTATCCAACAAAATGCATTCATTCTGAAATAAAATCACCTTTCTGTCTACATCCCAGCTTTGCGATGTCATGTGAAGAATGCTGATTTATTATAGAAACCCTGCGCTGCGATAGGTTGACTGTGAAGTGCAAAGCGATGCCACTTATCCACAATCTTTATCTTCTAAATGTATCCTTGTCTGTCTCATCTCCAGAGTGCCAATAATGTGCAGAAAGAAGTTTCATGCCCAATTTTTGTATTTTTTATTATTCGAGTATATCCATAAAATCATGAAAAATATTTACTCAAGGTGTGTTGCCCAAGCCTAAGTGGAAATTAAGGTTTCACTTTCACATGGGCTCAGTTTGACTTTCCCCAGTACTCTGTATAATTAGATGTATGCACAGAGCCACATAACTCACAAAGCGTAGACAGATATGATCTCACATCTATCAATTCTAGCACCACAGTGCACCAGCCCGCACACAAACACACACACGTGCACACACACGCACGCGCACGCACACACACACACACACACACACAATTCCAGATGTATATATTTATTTGGAGTGCAGAGTCACAACCAACTGGACCTCTCTGTATTTTCTATTACCATTGAGTAGTGTGTTTTAGATAGCCCATGCTTAATTAGACTGACCTTCTTAGTAGTATTGTGGGATGACTAAGGAAACACTAAAACACTCACATGAGGAAGAGGCTGAGAAGTGATTTCATTTTATTTTTTTGACTGTTTCTGAATTTGAATTCTGAATTTTCGAAGACAATCGTGTGACTTGCTTGTCAGTCATCCATTTTGATAGAGCGAATTTGTGAATTTATTTTTAAGTGCTAATAACATTAAGGTGTCATGCAGTACTGTAGATATGAATACATTATCCACTACAGCGAACCTTCTGTCCATGGTTGAAACATGACGATCATTGGTCAGAGGTGTCCGAGTAGCTCTGATGTGAAGCTCAGTGTTGCTCTAAAGAGCTTGTTCTGATATTCTCTCCATCTCCACAAAATGTTACCCGAAGCTTCTCATCTGTCAACCCCTAGATAAGGATCCTGGATGAGCGGACAGCGCGGGTCCTGTTGGTGGATTTATTCCCCTTCACCATCTGAAGATAGCGCTGGTCTCAAAGTGAACGCTCCATCTCACCACACGCCTGCATATACTGAACGCTGACTAATGCGACGGCTGTCAAAGCGATGATCACATTTTTTTTATGCAGGGAAATAATTCAACACAAGCACACCACCATCTACATACTGTTGATGCTGTTTTTCCTTCATAAATACCTCCATCTCATTACTTACAGTTTCACACCTTGTCAATGGAAGTAAAGTGGGCCGTTGATTTGGTTAGCACTTGCCGTGTTTTAATTTTTAATTTGGAATTCAATCAGCCTTCCTTCCTAGTCTGCACAAAGGAAATTGCCAATGCTAATGAATAGCAGGGGGAGAATTATTCCTTCAGAGTGTAAGCCAAAATAAACACAGTTTAATTTCTCTGATAAATTAAAGGGTATGCCCCTGCAGTTACATTCTCTCTCTCTCTCTCTCTCTCTCTCTCTCTCTCTCTCTCTCTGAGAGTGGTACTGAACTGGAAGGTCAGAGGGTTTAACTTTAAAGCAATGTTTGCTAAAAAATCACATTAAGAATGTGGGTTAATGGCTGGTCATTTTTGAAGATGGCAGGCGAATATATGATCCATACAAAATATAAAAACTGGCCAGTGGTGCATGAAAATATATTTTTTGTGACTTGTTGCCAGAGCAGTTTGCTTCATTTGCCCATGAAGTTTATTTGCATATGTATGAATAGGAATGCTCTTATTTGTCGAATGATTATGATGCTGTACGGCTATTCCGCCATTTCAGTTGATCTGTCACCTTACAGACCAAAAACCTGGAGCATACAAAACTCACCTTCATTTCAAGCACTCAGACGAATTAGCTTAAATTCGCTGTGTGCGTGTGTGTGCGTGCGCGTGTGTGTGTGTGTGTGTGTGTGTGTGTGTGTGTGTGTGTGTGTGTGTGTGTACTATCGCTTTAAGAGTTTAGACATTGCGCTACATTCTCCTGCAGAGTAAACAGAGGTTAAGCACCTGGCCAGGATGTCCCATAACCAGTAGGTCACACAGTCCCTGCAGCTGCTAATGCAGCCAACATCAGCCACATGTTCTGGTGTCACATTGACCCTGAGCAACAACATGGAACAATGTCACCTAAAAATCGGTCATTGCTTTCAAGTCCGGGTTTCCGCTGCAAAAGTTACTGTGGACCGACAGAAAGAAGATACCAATACACACCTGCAGTGCAGCTTATCCCTGGGTGTACAGCATGATGAAATGTTTTCATTTTCCTTGAAACATTTAAATCACTCAAAAAGGTAAAACACGCATTTAATTAGAATCTGCACTTAACAACAAAAGATCCTATTAAGATGTATTGAGTGGAACCACTATTTAACAGTCATGCCACAAAGAGAATATATGAAGAAAAAAAGGGGTGTCAAGGTGACAATTCATCTGTAATAATGTTAAAACACTTGAAAGGCGTTTTTATTTATTTATTTAAATATAAAATACTTTGTTTCCCTATGGCCTGGTTTAGAATGACACAAAGATAGATCATACAGTACGGTACACTAAGAAGTTGAATGACACATTTGGAAAGCTTGTGGTGAAAAGAAAAGAAAATGTTCACTTCACCAAGCGGGAACCTCCGGTGCTAAGAAATGAATACAATGCTAGTGCCAGAATCTGCAGTTCCCTGAATGGCCACTTGAGACTGGCTGCAAAAAGGAGTCAATCCACAATACACTCCCATGTCCAACTTTACAGCAAAAAAACATTAAAAAAACAAACATGTTTATAATCTGTACAGTGGGTGAATTGCCTTTATAACTCATGAATTAAAATTATATTAGTTACAGGCGGAGTCAGGAACAAAACTGTGCTGTTACACATATTATTTGTCTCTCCCACAAACAATGAAAGCAATTTTCACTAAATACAGTGCAATGGTTTACGGCAATAGAAAATATTGGGGCTTCAAATGCGGTATATTGAAAATCTAATGTATTTTAAGTACAGCATGCATGTCATCCAACTCAAGGGTTAGAGGTCGTCAAGTTCAAACTGTGAGGCACTTCTAAATTATTCAAACTAATGTACTACATATTTTCAAGTATAGCTGATTAATTTCTGGACAAGACATGGACATTTAAATACATGGAATTATGTATTTAAAGTATTACAAATAAAGTAATGTATAAAATAATAAAAGTAAAAACATGTCTATGTGAAATGTGGATAACAATATTTCTATCCCATGTATTTGAGTTATTCTAGCTCATGAATAAATGTATTGTATCTTTATTTAATTTAATATTGTATCTTTAACTTCTAGAAAACTACCGTTTCCCCAAGAAACTCATAAAATGAAGTAATTATGGACAATACCTGACAGACAGATGGCCACACAATACAAGGTTCCTTTCTTTATTCACAAAAATGGTGTTAATCCTATCAAAAGGTAAAAGCACTTAAACAGACAGATGGCCACACAATACAAAGTTCCTTTATTTCTCCACTATAAAGGTGTTAATCCTATCAAAAGGTAAAAGCACTTCAACATTTCTTAGGTCAAGCCCTCCGTCTTCGAGACTAGTGAAAGGGCAGCTTTGTGCCACGTTAAAACTAAAGCTATGGCTGACGAGAGGCAGTGCATTTTCATTATCTCAAAACGTTCCCAAATGTTACAGCATTTGTATAGCCGGAACCTATAGGCCATTGGGCATGATGCATTGTGAGTTGTAAGAAACTTTTTTTTTTTTTGAAGCACTAATAGAGTTTGCCAGTTGATTCTTCCACATGGTGGTAAATAATATGGGAGAACATGTGTTGTTTCGGATTAAGGCGCATTAAAAATGACATTCCCCACCCTGACAACCTCCCGGGGGAGGAGAAAATAAGGAACCTTGGGAGCTCAGAAGGTGAGGTAAACTCTTCCAAGTTTGATTTACAACTGGGATTGAAAAGTAAATGAATGAGAGGCCGTGGAAGCTAAGACCTTCCCTCTGCTCCGTGGTGCAGGGGAGCCATCTGCGACCGTATCTGGTTTAGCGTTACAATTTATTAGCCAGAAATAGACGTGCGACATAACAGAACTTAGATTATATATTTATATATTGATTGTCCTATCCCCACTGCTCTACGCCACCGATATATTCCACATTAATGAATCCAGCATGCTAATATATTGCCTAAACATCTGAACGGAGCAAATAAATTGGGTGAGATAAAATTAGTTTCTTCCGAGTAGGGTATGTCTCGGACAAATGTGGGATTGGAAGTGATAAGAAGCCATGCCATTGAAAGCTTCGATTACTTTTTTTTTTTCCCCAGGAGATGGAAATGTCAGCAATCCAATCTTTTACAATCACATCACATCGCAGTCAGAGTCCTTACATTCTCACACTCGATATAGTTTTATAATAATACTACTACTACTACTAATAATAATAATAATAACTTACGAATATATGAATATGAAGGAGGACAGACAGATATACAGGCAGACAGACAGACAGACATGCATACAAGCAGTCAGACAGACAGACATACAGACATGCATACAGTCAGTCAGTCAGACAGTCAGACAGACAGTCAGTCAGTCAGACAGACAGACATGCATACAGTCAGACAGACAGACATGCATACATACAGCCAGCCAGCCAGCCAGACAGACAGACAGACAGTCAGTCAGTCAGACAGACAGACACAGGCCTCTAATGCCACCTACCTGTACCACCATATGCCACCCTGATGTGAGATGCAATTACCAGGGTGACATTTCCTCTTAATTGGGTTACCACCGACTGCTTGTTGAGATTTCAGAGGCAAAGGTCATTTTCTGGCACAAGTCAAAGTCTCCCCCATCCCCCTACCCACACTCACTGTGTTACAGTGGCCAACAAATTGATAATCAATACATCAGGGGGACGGCGATTGACACAGGAACCAATATCGCTGGAAAACATACAAGCTTGTTTGTAGGAGGGAATTGCAATTTATGTGTGTCGTGTATACTGCAGTGCATTATGGGCTGCCCTGCAGACCCTCCAGATGAAAAGAGTCAATGCTCGGAGAGACGCGTGAATCGGCACCTCGCGGTACTGTACAACCTGGATGAGAAAATATGTTATTTGTTCCCTTTTTGCAATTAACTAATCAGGTCAGATACTTGGGGAGCCGGCCCCAAGGTGTTGCCTAGCAACCACGCCGCCATATTCGGCCTGCAGCGTTAGGAGAGTGTACGTGTGCGTGCGTGTCTATGTGTGTGCGTATGCGTGTGCACATGTGTGTGTGTGTGTGTGTGTGAGGGAGAGTTACTGCTGCAGTAAAATTGTCTCTCAGCCAGAACTGATTTGTGACTTGTCTCTCTTTGCTATGCCAACGTAGCGGAAGGAATGCACCGCCTTTTGTTTGAGCAAGCGTCCTTTTATTACAAAGGACTAGATTGGCAAGGTCTATGCCAGATAATGACTAAAATGTAACTGTGTCTTATATCAAAAAAGGACATTGCAGCTTCCTGTCATAGTTAAATACAGCAAGTTTGATACATTTTGCTCAGCTGTAATGTCGGGATAATTTGCCTTGGCTATTATAGACCTCCCTGCCGTTGTTGCGTTATTAGCCGGAGCCTTTCTCTCCTCCCTCTAGCTGAAGAAATGTCATATTTATCTATTTTGTCTTATAAATTGGGACAGAAGACAGTCTGTAAAGTGAATGCGCGACGATACAAGGAATGTTCCAATGCCATTCCCCGTGTTCACCGTAATGCACAGTAATGCATCTTTGGCTAATGGGAAACTTCAACTCTTTTTTTTCTATTCTGTTTATTTTATTGCACATCAACAATACAATGTGGCCAAGTGGACTTCTGGGGGGTGGCAGGCAGGTTGCCAGCTCTAACGCACTGCTGCAGAGTCTGTTGGAGTGGAGTGGGGAGATTGCCACCAGCAGACTGCACTGACAAAATGAACCAGTACCGAAATCTGTCACAGGATGTGGTTGACACTTAGCCTTAGAATTACTTGCAAAAGGCAAGCTGGAAAGGGGTTCAGTAGTCCAAGGATGTGCCGTTTGGACTCAGAATAGAACATTTAAACTCTTGTTGACTCAAACGGATGATTGCCATGATCTCAGCGGCGTTATTAGCAGAAATGAACAACGTGGAAACGGCGTCAACTTCATTATCCGCAGACAACATCATTAGCGGGTCGTGAGTGTTAATTAGCTTAAGAATTTGAAGTGGTCTTGACTGGGAATGAAGCTAAGCTTTGATCCCTTTCAGTCATGCCAGAGGCCGTCTGGTTGTCATGGCATTGTGATATCTAGGCAACAAACCTCACTCTGTGATCTGTGCATGTGTGTTTTGTGGTATGTAAGTATGTGCATGTGTTGAGAAACACAGGAAACGAGCTCACTATCATCATTGTGTGTTCTTCATAACAGTGGATAACTGTGATTCACCTGCCGCCAGGTTTATTTTGTAGTTAACATGAACAAGCATGCAATTCACACACATTAACAAATGTGTGTAAATATGCCAACCCTATCTTCTAGTGTACAGTAAATCACAGTATGTAGACAATACAAAGTATATACGATATCAAAGCAGCCAGTATCTGTCGTGAGGTCACAGCGGGGTGCCATCATCCGACCATTTACCTGCCTTCTGCTGGCATGAATGGCTACAGGCAAGTGTCACTGTCTGCATTTGTCTTGGGGCTAAGGGAGAGGGGTTTTTGTGCATGCCTGCTGTTAAAACTGAATTTTAGTGCTTCTGTAGTGTCGTCTCCGGGGTTAAGCTTATGGTGGCGACATGGTGGTGAATGGTTGGTGGGCTGGATTATGGGTGGGTGTGTGCCCTGGCCTGCAGTGCCTGGGGGTTTAGCTGGGGGGAGCTGG
>JAODLL010062275.1:0-17757 GCA_026546735.1 Forbesichthys agassizii
TATATATATATAAAATATCTTGATTGTATTTCAGCCTTAGCGCACTGCTGATGTGGGCCTCAGCACTCAAAGGTCGAAGGGATATACGCTCAAAACAGCAAACGGTTTTCAACCACATACTTGTGTGCGCACACATTTAGAGGAGTGTCCCATGTAATAGTTTTCTTACTAGCTATAAGTAGATGAACAATTGCTAAATAATTTCTGGTGTACAGCAGTTTACAGAGATTATGGAGAACAAAAACACCTCTCCCATCCATGCCATATATTGCTTCCTGGATCAGACAGGGCTGTGTATTGATGCAAGATAACATGTTTTGGGAACACACAGAAGCCAGCGGACCCTGAGAAGATATTTGCTGGAAAAAACAGACTCTACCTTTGTAACTGGATTGGTAGGCAGGCTACTGTATTCAATTAAGTAGTTTAAAAAAGCTAAAGAAAACAAATGTGTATCATTGTCAATGCATGAACACACCCAACATTCAAAGAAAACGTTTAAGACTGGCATTGAGCTGAACTGGAATTGAAATGTGGAACTGTTCCAGTAAGATTTACATATTATCAGGTCTGTATTGCTGTCGGTCTGCACACCAGGATGGTGTCTCTTTCTATCCATCCATCTTCATCCACCTATCCGTAGTCGGGTCACGGGGGCAGCAGCTCCAGCAGGGGACCCCACACTTCTCTTTCCCAAGCCACATTAGCCAGCTCTGACTGGGGGATCCCGAGGCGTTCCCAGGCAAACGTGGATATATAATCTCTCCACATTGTGGAGCGATTCTCTTTCTGTGTCTTAAATATGATACTGCCGCTGCCCAGTGCTGTGGTCTTTTGAGCACAAGTGTCTGTCTGCCTGTCTATTTGTGACTGCCATTTGCTATTAATTCCGGTGCTTGAGAGAAACTGAAAGGGATTAGTTAGATAATAGCTCTGCTTTGCTCTACCTCAGCCCAGTGGCGTGGGGAATACTTTTGAAGAAGCAATGTGAGACCATACAAATAATCTACGTACGTGGGGGTAGGGGGGGGGGTAAAATGAGGGAGCACCCCGGAATTCCACACGTTTCCTACCGGGCCGACTTCAACTGTACTCTTTAGATAGCATAATATTCCTGATTGCGTACTATGCCTGATTGCTATTGCGGAAATAGTAGTTAGTAGGCTGTACTTGCCTCAATATAGACATGCTACATGTTGCTAGAACACGAAGTTCATCCACAAATCAATAATTAGCGAATTTAGCCTAACTTTATGGAAACTATGAGCAGCAAAGTAGCATAATTGATTCAGATTTACAGAGATGATGTGATAGAGCGCCCGGTAGCCTACCATAGACTTTTAGACCTACAAAGTGTTATCATGCACCACTGCCCCCATATGAATATGCTCCCTCAAAACATGCCGCTTAATGTACAGTGCAATAAATACTATATGATGAATAGTCTAAGTCGTTCACAAACTCAATCTGAAGACATTTAAAGTTTGCATTGCCTAATTTAGCGCTTGAGCTACTCTAGTTCTAAGTTGTTTATGATCTGATGCCAATATTATATAGGCTACAAATGTACACTTTTGTTAATTTGGATATGCTACACATTGTTAGAACATTTAGTTTATCCTCAATTCCATCGTTCAGTTAGCATAGATTAGAAAACTACGAGCAGCAAACTAACAATTCATTCAGATGTACAGACATAGTTGTATTATGTGCAAAACTACCTTTGAAGCAACCATAGTCTGAATATGTGGCCAAGGTAAGCGCCGCAGGATGCTTGCTTCCTCTGGATGGTCTCATCACAGTTTGAAACGCGACCTGGCGCCTGGAAATTTACAGAATAAATGAACAAATCTAACATTTGTAGCGCATTCTCATCGTAACCGTGGTGATCTCTGATTATTAAGGTTATCGATCATCTCGGGGCACGAAGTGCGCACAGAGAAGGAAACGGCTGCTTTGCTATCATCTGGGCCTGCTCTTCACACACTATCTGACAAAGCTTTTACAGTTGAAAAACATGCGCGATCTACGCAGTTTAAATTGTCAAGGAATAGTGCAGGAAAGTTGCCTTATGAACAAGTTTTACTCACACTGCCGTCAAATAAAAAAAGTATGAAAATGTATTTCGGGTTAGTTTTGAGTTAATCATTTAGACTTGCCAACGGTTTCAACATTTTGTATTTGCTTCTTCATATATATTAAGCTACATATAATAAAGTATTAATTAAATATTTGGTCCAGTTGGTAAATAGAATTTACCCGAGAATCATAGAATTTTTCATAGCACTATATCAGATCCGAGTCAAACGCACAAAATTGGACCTGACCCGGTCGGGTCTCAGAATTTTGGTTCTCGGAGGACCCGTGAAGACCTCTATCACCAAGCGCTATGGCAGGTTTCCTAAACTACATCCCAATAACTTAGTGGGGATACTTTTTTTTGTTTTAAAGACCTGGATTGTCATTGAGACCGGCGTTTATTTGTCAAAACACGTAGCTGCCCCTGGCAAGACCTGCATCTATTTGGGACCCCCGTTATTTGCAGTTTTGTGGTAATACCAGCGGTACAAGAAGTTTAGTGCCGTAGATTTGCTGGTAGTAGTTACTGAACCAAGCATGGACAAATGTATTTCATGTCGTCCTGTACTTTTCACTTTATCTTCAGAAGATAAGGCACATGCTAAATCCTGCTGCTGTTAAACTCTATTATTAGTTGAAATAGCAGATTTTATTGAATGTGGATTTTTCTTATGAGAGGATACCAAAAATTACAGGCATCAGTGTATTAAAATGAGCTTTTATTTCCGTTGCATCTATAATACAATATGTCCGTAGCGATGCTCATAAACCATGGTTGAAGCATTACTATTTTCCTACCTCCATGCACTCGCAGTTCCCCAAACAGTAGTTGGTCATGGTTACTGTTGGCCTTAATTTCCTGCCTATGCAAGGCACTGTGTCTAAGGTCCATTGCTGGAAGGGTTCCTGTAAATAAAAGGTAATCTATTCCTTTTGCAGCCATAAGATGTGGCCTGAAGATGATTTTGGAAGATTATAGGATAGTGCAACATAATGTTCTCTTATCACGCATACCTTGACCGTCCTTCCCATATTTTTCCTGCTCAAGCTCCCCCGTCCCCTCATTTTGCTTTAGTTGCTCTTTGTTGTTTTCTGATTAACTAACAGAGAGGCTGTTTCTTGTGTGGATGACTCAGTGCAGCTGGGGTGCAGGTCACATAACCCACAGCCTTCTCTCGCAAGCCAGATGGCCTGGCAAGTTCAATGTTGAAAAGTGCTAAATAGTGCAGCTAGAGTCAGTGTGCTAGGCTAACACAGCGTATGCCGACTGAACTTATAGGAGACGAGCTAATGCTTACAACACAGTGACGTACGCATGTTGACACAATTAGTAATCTTGACAAGTCATTGTACGGTATCTATTTAATTATTATTCATACAATTCTTCACTTGAATATTGACATAGTCCTTATTGTTAGGTTGTTACAGTTACACGTTTTTATTATCTTTCACTGTCATTTGTGGGCTGTCTGATCACATTTTTTTTAAAGGTGTCTTAAATGGATATTTATAGATTATATTGTACCATACCTGTTAGATGTTATCGCTCGCTATGATCTCTGTCTCCCTTCTACATGCTCGGCCTGTGATAGTCGTATAACAGGTGTGTCTCTGGCCCAATACACCTGTCCCAACTTGTCAAACTAAGCACACATGCCCATACAATCAGTCACATGCACGCACACTAAATAAACACTGGTCTTTAAAAGGAGGCAAACAGCATGTGGAACACAACCCATAGCTGCAATATAATGTGGAACATATAAGCGGATAAGCACAAAGCCTGAAACGGTCTACCTCATTTTGTTGCACTGACGTTGTAGCCATCGTTTGAAAAATACAGTAGGTTACTATGCATTACTTGAAATAATGTAACTTATTGGCAGCATTGAACACTGGCAGCCAATTATAGCTTTTACTTCATGTTTTGAAGGGATAGTTCAGAAGCCTATGCAGAAGGAATCAGGAAACCTGTGGGCTTGTCTCATTTATAAAGCCATTAGATATGGTGGATCAGTTGAAATATGCAGTATAACTACCCATGATGGCAGTCCATTCACATTAGCAATTAGTGCACTTAAAGGCTTTTTAGGATGCATTAAGCTATCTGTGGCATGAAGTACAATTAGCCATTTAAGTGCATGATAATGCAATAAATGTGGACATGGGGCTAGAGAGTGTAGTCTGGATCAGTAATCAGCTTCAGAAGTAGAGGATCAAACTAGAGAAACCTCCTTTGTAAAAGACCCTGAGTTTCAACTTACTAAAACAGCATGCTGTCCTGTACCTGAATTATTGCCACAGTAACCTCAAAAACAATGTAGTTAAAAATAATCAATGTTGTTCTATCAAGTCATTCACACTCTAATAAGTAAACACCTTGTTAGCAATTTTCAAGAATGAGCAAGCCATTTGTACTGATAAGTTATACATTAGTTTAAATTCAAGACTTTTCAATTCTAGTCATACTGCCTCTCAGGGATTCTTGTTTGTCATTCTGCTATGCTGTTGGGTCAGGAGGCCACTGATGGCAGCGTGACTCCACTCAGATGGCATCTACAACCCCCTCCCTCCACATACTCCCCACCCGTCTTGCTCTCGTCCACAAAGTCAGACCCTCAATGCCCTCTCTGTCTGGCCACCAGGCTGTAGTTCCTGGGTGGGGGATAGAGGGTGTCTTCCGGTTTTTCACCCTATCAGAAGACACCAGGGAACTGGGAGCATTGGGGGGTGGGGGGCTGGCAAGGACAGCTGCTATGCCAGCGGAGCCCTCCCCATTCCAGACCCATAGCGTTCTATTCTGTCCCATTCCCCAAGTCTTGGACGGGGCAGCACATATGCACATACACACACTTGGCTTGGCTTCCACAGGATAATAACACGGACTTTGAGATGGCTGGATTGGTTTGATTTTCAACGTGTCCAGCTCTGCACCTTCCCGCCATTTGTTTGGGTGCAGTATACAAGTGCACTCTACATTTACTGAGACCCTTGAACATTTGCTTCTGATAAGTCTGGACTAATCGGGACTCGATGCACAACACTGCCTGCAATGGATTATGCAGGACTAAGAAACCGTTAAATCTTCGTCCCCTGTAGCCGCTACTAGGAGTCTCAGCAGGAGGTATGTTTCTGTGAACGGCTATTCTCAGCTGCTCCTCTACAGTCATCTGAGTGCTATGCTACACTGACAATAGAAAGTATGCGATTGTACTGAGCTACGAGGGACACTGCCTGCCCAATGATCAGGCAGGTGGTTTGAGTATTTCCCGTCAGCGCTTCACACTGCAGTTGACTTTTGCAGTACTTCTGTTGAAAACAGGGCCTGGCTTGCCTCTGCCTTGAGTGTCTGAAGCTGTTTCCCAGCAGTTGGCCTTTTCACCCGGGGCGGGGCTGCCCATGTAGTAACCTAATCCTTCTGTCCCCCTGATCCCCGTGGGTAACCTGACCCCAGAGTGCTTTGTCATGTGCCAGAGAGAGAGGTGCCTTCTCCACACCCACCTCTTTGTCTGACCGCAACACAGCACAGCCACAACAGCCTGCTAATGTCCTCTGATTAGGTTAACAGCACGCTGGGCGTAACTAGATTCAGATGGGACTTTGTTTTGGCAAGTGGTGGTGGTGGTGTTTTTCTTCATTTTTTTTTTTTTTTTTTGTACATTTGCTCACATCATGTTTTTAGAATTGGTACGTTTAATGAAATTGGCTGGCTATGTGCTCGCATTGACCACGTGTGTATGTGTGCGAGCGTGCGTTAGTAGTGATGATGATGTAATGTAGCCCTTTTGATCTATGTTTCCTTGTACTGTGCAATGTACAGTATAGCACAGTAGCACATTGCTCTTCTTAGTAACGGTTCTCAGTGATTCTTATGCTTTATAGTTTAATGTGGCGTGCGTACATGTGTGCTTGCGTGCGTGCATGTGTGCGTGCGTGCATGTGTGCGTGCGTGCGTGCATGTGTGCGTGCTTATAAAAATAAGCGGGGACTTTTAGGGCTGTTTATTTCTCTTGATGGGCCCAGCCTGTAGAAAGAGGTCCAGTGCTCTCTCCATGTTGTCCCACTCTGGGACAACATGGCGCTAACAAAGGGTACCCTGTGGATGGAAAAACATCTCAAGATGCATGGCGGGGAGGGGGAGACTTGAGCGTTGTTAATCCGGACTAAGTCTTAAAAAACAACAGCGCTCCAGTTTGCATTCCTCTCTCAATGTTGGCATGCTAGCTGAATCGTCTAATCTCTGGTTGTTGTTTTTCTAATACGCTCCCATTCTCCAACAGCTCCAACAATTTTTAGGAGCTGGTTTTCAACACTGCCTCTTACAATAGTCGTAATTGCTTGGTGTGGTTTGTGAATTGTTATAATAAAAAAAACACAAAACATAGACACTCCAACCCTTAGTTTTAATCAATGAGGAAATAATGAATCTTGAATAAATCCCTTTAGCTTTGGACAATAATGATAAGCATCTTGGATAAGGCTCCCTGCTATTTGAACCCAGGAAATAAGATGTCTAGCCTAAGAGTCCTGACTCAGCAAAATCCAGAGTTCGTGCCCTCACTGCTTTTCCTGTAGTGAACTGCTCCTGTCTTTCTTTGTTTTGTTAGTGTTGCAAATGGGATTTAAGATGTATTTTGTTGACCTTTTTTAAGGCTATGCGATGGTACATCAGCATAACAAACTGGTATTCATTGTTGAGCGTGTATGTAGTGGCCACTACTTCAGCAGTGTTTGAACGTATCATCTTCTGGTCTCTATAAAGATCTAAGAAAAGTCATTAAATTATAGTGGCCTAATGTGGCGGTGAGTTAAAAGCACATGTTTTGAATACTTGAATCTGGAAACTAGTTTGTTAAATGGATCTCTTGTTTTCATTGTGATTAGATTTACCAAAATGGATCAGCCTCAAGAAACTGTGAAAAGTGAAAACAATCCTTGTTTATATTGGGTCTGCTAGGTCTCTTGCTGTGTCAGGAACAAACTATTGTACCTAGTCGATGAAACACACCACAGCTCTATATGCTGACTGGATGGATGTCCCATACAGTTGTCTCCAGTTGTGCACTGACTTTCTGTCTTTATTTGCAGACAGAATGGAATGCTTTAGATGAAAAGAAATATGTCAAATTGCCTGTTTCCTTTTATAGTTTGGGTTACTGACCCTGATCAGGGCGGTAGACCAAACTATGTGGCTAGTCTTCTGGTTGTCCAAAACATACTTCTAGTTGCGGGTCTGTTCCCACACACTCCCAGTACCTCAGTGTAAGCTGTGCAGATAGTGGAGGACACACGCACTCTCACTGTAAGCACAGACAAGCTAAAATGAAAGCAAAGCATTGGTCCAGAGACTGTTGGTCAAAAATAGAGTGGCAAGTATGAGGACAACCAACTGACCTCTGCCCTAATTTTTGACCCCTAAAACAGGCATGGAAGAAACGGTGGTTTATTCTCCGCAGTGGCCGTATGTCAGGCGAGGCAGACGTGTTGGAGTACTACAAGAATGACCATGCCAAGAAGCCCATCCGCGTGATTGATCTAAACTTGTGTGAGCAGGTAGGTTTTTTTATAGTTTTTTTTTTACTACTGGCTGTTTATGTTCTTAATGTTCTATTCTAATGTTATCTATATGGATTACATATCATAGTGGAGACTGTGGTATGTAATCCAGAGAATGTAGTTTTATACGGATGCATTGATTGATTGATTGGCATGAGATCGAAATTGTCCGAATTCCTCTCAAATGAAGAAATGGGTGGTAGTCCAATTTTCCTTTCTATTGGCCGATAAGGTCATAGGTATGCCAAAATATTTTTTCCTAAGTGTATTCTACATGACATTCTATGTGATGCAGATGAGAACCTGTGGCTAAAAACAGAAGATAGAATTGACTAGCGGGGCTGCTAAATCTGTAGATGGCGTGTACATAGTCGCCAGATTTGCCACTTATTTTGCCGTCTCATTATAGCCTATAAATTTGAATACATTTCAGTATACAATCTAACCTGTGGAGCTCAGGGTTTCCAAAATATGAACTGAAAGACCATGTCTTTTCTGCTTTGTCTTTTTACTTAATATATACAATATGCACCAATAGGCCTACCAGACCAATTGGTGCATATTTAGGTTGAAATCAGTCTTGATATTATGAAGGTGTGCAATTATGCAAAATAAACAATTTCTGTAAATTGTTTTCAATTGAGCTGCAAAGCTGCTGCCCCTGCGAACCGACTCTGGATAAGTGGATAAAGATGGATGGATGGTTTATATAGGCCTAGATAAAACACTTCATATATATTTTTTATTAATCCTTAATTTGTAGTTTTTCGCCTGCTCTGTGCCCTAGATTATAATTAATCCATTCATTTTTACCAGTTAAAAATGTTGGAATATAAACATTAAATGCACTATTCATATGGTGATAACTTGTTTTGGGCAGACACCTGAATTGATGATTGCTTGTTAAGGAGTGCAGTCTCTAGAGTAAAACCGCATTTAAAGACAACCTATTCAGAATTTTTTTCAGTTCAATATTACAACACATACAAATAATATTCATTCTGGTTTAAATAGTTGTTTTGTTCATATTTCCAAGATTTGTTTATCTTTCTTTGTGTGAAAGTAATTAAACGCCTGTCTCAAACAAAGGCCGGTTGAATTTATTGTTTGAGTAAAGAGAAGCCTGGGCTATTATTTGCAGTGGGTTATGATCAGGAGAAAAGCTGTTTTTGAAGTAGTGGTCATCAAGTATCATGGTGAACCTCACCAGGTGGATGCTGGGCTGACCTTCAACAAGAAGGACCTGGAACATAGCTTCATCTTTGACATCAAGACCTTCGACCGCATCTTCTACCTGGTAGCCGACACGGAGGACGACATGAACAAGTGGGTCCGCTGCATCTGTGATATCTGCGGCTTCAATCCCACCGATGACGGTAAGACCCAGTGCCTTATTGTCTACTTTTTACATCAAGTGCCATTGGGCAACAGGTGATCCATATCGCTGGTTTGAATCCCGCCAGTGGTCAGGTATCACCTTACATGCTTGACACCACCATCGGTGTATGAATGTGTGTGTGTGTTAATGTCAGGCAATCCTGTACAGTGCTTTGAGTGGCCGGAAGGTTATAGTGAAGTAAGACAATGTGACTGACCAACATTGCACCATAGGAGCTTGAGTGTGAATTGGGTTTTCTTTTCAATAAATGGGTTCCCTCACTAACACCTCCTCCTCTTTCTCCTCATTTTTTGTCATGAGGAGTGGTCAGATTAATGCGTGCAAGGCTACGCATTCACTTCTGCTTTGTGAAGTTATGAGTACATGACAGTAAAACCACTTGAATGTAATTCATACCACCTACCGTCTGAATAACCAAATGAACCAACCCAAATGTGCTGTATAACACGTGAGAGATGATGGGAGATGTTCGTTCTCACAAAGAAAACCCCATTTTAGTCTCAAGTATATATTCATTGGCAGATTGCTGTCCGTTTGATCAGTTCTCTTCGTGGAAGCAATAGCTGCCTTTTTCTCAAGGAGTTGGCTGAACCAGTTCAATGTGCCAGAAGGACTATATTCAATTCTCAGGCATAATGTGTTGAGATGGGCTCACGTTACCCTTGTTCCCAAGACTGAATAATCAAAGCATTGTGCCTGCCTCTCTTATTTCGCTCCTTTATCTGGTTTTCATTCCCCATGTATCTCCCCCCCCCGGCCCCCCCTCCCCCCCCACTTGTTCCTGTTTTGTCTCTCTACCTATGAGTGGCCCTGAAAGCACACGGCAGGGTTGACCAGTCGCTCGCCGCCTTGCTTGCTTCTAGTTCCTCTTTCCCCCTTCTACTCCTCAGCAGTGCAGTGGGGAATTGTGCCAAGAATCACGTTAATCAATGATTACCATGACGGGTCCGGCAGGACTGTTTGGAGAAGCATGCCCTGTCCGTGTTTCTTTTCCTTCTCCTTTTGGTGAAACCTGGCAAAGGGGGGAGACACTGTGTTTCTGCCAAGGTCAGCGTCTCCCGTGTGTTGCCATTACGCTTGAGTTCCTCTCCGCTGATAAAAGAAACGCATGACACCTTCTGTGCAGTGCAGTTATTGGACACACGAAGCTCACCGCCGTTCAAGGAGAAACCCGCTCCTAAGACAAACACACGATTATGCTCGCGGCTCCTGCTCTCTCCCACACCCCACCTCTCTTTATCCGAGGCCAACTGTGCACATTAAGGGGCAGAGGAAGGTTTAGTGTAACTGTGGCTAGGGGACGGAGATGCACAGCTCCAGTGTAGGAGGTGAATGACATTAAGAGGGGATTTTCCCACCGCCCCGGTGATTCAGCAGTCTCGGCACTTCCAACAAATAAACAAACCCCAAGGAGGGTACGCGAGAATGAGGTGAAACAAATGCGTAAAGTTAAATGGGGGGTTTTAATATGAATAATAAAAAAGACTGAATACTGTTGTGAGCTATGAGTCGAGGGCTGATAAGAGAGGGAAACGTCAGGAGACGTCTGTCTGAGCTCTCACTGCTCTACAACATTCGGCACATGCACGTGGATGAGAAGCACCCTCGACTTATTCACCGTGAATGGCAAAGACCTTGAGGAAATGCTGCGTGGGTTTCTACAGCCAAACGCATGGTAACGACCACTGTAAGAAAAACGTGTAGCACAGATTTGTGCAAACGTCTGTCGACTCATGCGTGTACATGTATGTGCCCCGTACATGCTGCAGTAATAATGCAGAATACTACTAGACATTTTTCTGTGGTTTTCGCAGTACTGACAGTCATAATGGCGTTCAGATATGTTTAACCTTGATATCATTAGTACTGGCTGTTGCTATCTAGCACTGAATGTGCAATATGCGTGTGGGAGGCTGAGCGCTGTGTGTGTGTCTGTGTGTGTGTGTCTGTGTTCACACATGCGTGTGCAAACATTTTTTTATTTTTATTTTTTTGAACAAATGTGTCACTTTAAAACCATGCATATAATAAAATCCCACATTGTATCACACTTATTGGGGGGCACAGCAGAATTTCAGGCAGGACACGAGTCACGTTGCCGGATCTTGAGCTGACAGACCAGCTGATCGCTGCTGTGCACGCATTGGCCAATAATACGGGTGCGTTTTATACTAAAGCCCCTTAGCTCCGTCCTCCAAATGTAAACGATTACATTAATATACTTTGACAAAGTAGTCCTGACTGAGCTGTGCTGTGTTACCGCTAGCAGGGTTTCTATGCAAGTCCCAGCCGATGGCACCCCAGAGCTAAACGTGATCCGTGTCCCTCCCCCAGAAGCAGCCAAAGCAGTCCAGCAGTCGGCGGGAGGAGGCTCTGTGGCGGACGCTTTCCCCCACCCCGCTCCAGGCTCTACGGTCCACGCAGGGCTGGCCAATGTGCCCCCGCCGTACCAGCCCGTCCGCATACGCAACCCAGACTCCCAGTCCAGCATGGAGGACCCCCAGGACTACCTGCTGCTGGTCAACTGTGAGAGCAAGAAGCCTGACGCCAACAGGTCTGTTGTGTTCGTTTTTAGTGGGTAGCTTTATTATTGACCTATGAACTGTGGGCGGTGAAGAGCGCATGGGTCAAAATGTTTGACAAGTGCTTCCATAGCAAGCTGTACACATGTGCGCGCGTACACACACACACACACACACACACACAAGCTTTGGTATAAACCTTCCTTCTCCCAGTCTTCTTCTCACTTCCATGTGATCTCAACGTCATCTCATCCTCTTCCCTGCCGCTCCCCCCGCTGCCTCCCCCTTTGCGGTGTGTAGCCCTGCGCTGCCTCCCCCTGCAGGACAGGAGGACCAGGAGTATTTTCTCCTGGAGGAGTGCCAGAGCAAGACTCCACAGGCTAGTGTGTGAGTGGCTGGCCAATGCCGCCGGGGCTGCCCGCCTGTGTGGAGTGTTACTCTGCATGTGTGCGCCCACACACACACACACACACACACACACACACACATAATGAATTATTGAATGTTGTTCCTAGTAGCTCCGTATACAATGCACCCTGTTTCACGTGACTGTGTGTTGTCATGAAGGTCTCCACCTTCTCCTTAACCACACCACGTTTAAGATTTGGGTGGTGCTTTTGTTCTCTGCATGTTCATCTGTCTTCATACTAAACCACACGTTTCTCCATTCCAATAACAAGTGCAATTGCTTGTTCACGTTGCCGATACAATGCCTCCATGCCAAATAGTAGTTAGTTGGAACTGAGATTACAATCCCGAGAAGTAACAATACTTAATCTCATCACTCATTAACACGTGTGTGTTTATTATGGTGCGTTCAGTGGACTGAACGTTCAATGAGCTTTTGAATGTTTCCTCGGAAACAACATTCTTGAACTACTTTCAAAGACATTTGCTGCGTTTATATGGGTGTTGCTCAGTGTATATTTGCCAGGGTGTTTTATAAGTATTTGAGAGTATAATTCATCACCATTTAGTAACCAAATGTTGCTTTTATTACATCTTTCCATTTTACATGTACAGGTGCATCACAATACATTATAATATTGTGGTAAAGTTAAGTAATTTCAATAATTAAATTGAATAATTATACACAAAGTGAAATAGTTCAAGCCTGTATTTGTTTTAATCTTGATGATTATGGCTTACAGCTCACGAAAACCCCAAATGCATTATATCAGAAAATGTTTATATTGTGAAATGGTATTATAATAATAATATTGTAGACTAATAGTGTCTCACTATAATAAGATAATTGGCTCAAAACACCTGCAAAGGTTTCCTGAGCCTTGAAAGGGTCTCAGTCCAGTTCAGTAGGCTTCACAATCACGAGGAAGACTGCTGACTTGACAGTAGTGCAGAAGTCATCGACGCACACCACAAGAAAGGAAAGCCTCAAAAAAGAATTGCTTAAGAAGCTGGCTGTTCAGAGTGCTGTATCCAAGCATATTCCTAGAAAGTGGAGTGGAAGGAGAAAGGGTGGTACAATAGGAAAAGGTGCCCAAGCAGCAGGGGATAACCATAGCCATGAGAGGATTGTCAAGTGAAGGACAACGAGTGGACTGAGGCAGGAGTCAGTGCATCAAGAGCCGCCACGCACAGACGTATTAAGAAAATAACATACAACTGTCGCATTCCTCGTGTTAAGCCACTCCTGAACCAGAGGCAACGTCGGAAGCGTCTTACCTGGGCTAAGGAGATAAATAACCGGTCTCGCTTATGATTAATGACTCGCTCAGTGGTCCAAAGTCCTTTTTTCAGATTAAAGTATATTTTCCTTTGCCAATCAAGGTCCCGAAGTTTGGAAGAAGAGTGGAGAGGCATAGAATCCAAGCTGCTTAAAGTCTAGTGTGAAGTTTCCACAGTGATGTCAGTAATTATTTAGGGGAGCCATGTCATCTTCTGGTGCTGGTCCACTGTGTTTCATCAAGTCCAGAGTCAACGTAGCCGTGGACCAGGACATTTTTGAGCGCTTCTGCTTAAAAGCTTTATGGAGGTGATGATTTCATTTTCCAGCAGGACTTGGCACCTGCCCACACTGCCAAAGGTACCTGGTTCAATGACCATACGATTACTGTGCTTGATTGGCCAGCACACTCACCTGACCTGAACCCCATAGAAAGTGTATTGTCCAGAAGATGATGAAAGACACAAGACCCAACCATGCAGACCAGTTGAAGGCAGCTATCAAAACAACCTGGGCTTCCATAACACCTCAGCAGTACCACAGGCTGATCCACTCCATGCTACGCTGCAAAGATGTAATTAATGCAAAAGGAGCCCCAACCAAGAATTGAGTGCTTGTACATTAATATACTTTTCAGAAGATCAAATGCTTTTTTTTCACAGGTCTTATGTCATGTTAAAATGTTTTGAGATACTGAGGGGGTTTTAGAGCCACGCTGGTTCTACCATCATCTGTACTGCTGAAACACAAACAATCTATTTGTTGTTGTTAGCCCAAGGTTTTGTAACCTGCTGTTCAGTCCACTGCCGTTTGCGTTCATTGAACATGTAGCGTCCACCATCCTCAACTCGGAATTAATGTGCGTGTGTGTGTGTATGTGTGTGTGTGTGTGCGCGTGTGTGTGTGTGTGTGCGCGTGTGTGCGCGTTATCTCCTCAGAGCCCACGAGTGCTCCAAGTCGGTCTCCTCGGAGACGGACCTGAACGACAACCTGCCCTCCCACCGCACGCCAACGTTCTCCGCCTCCTCGTCGAAGCACCCGTCTCAGAACGGCTTCTTTCCCCCACCTGCCCCCTCCTCTTCGTCCGTCATCTACGACTCCCCGCCGTCGCGCACCGCCTCCCTCTCCACGGACTCGGGCCTGTACCTGCTGCCACGCAGCTACTCCCAGGACACGGTGCTGCTGCCCAAGTCGGCCTCGTCGCCGCCGGCACACTCGGACGGCGACGATCTGTACGTCTTCAACACGCCATCGCGGAAGCCCTCAACGGAGACGCAGCCGCGCGGCCAGCCCTCCAGCTATGACATCCCGCCCACGCCCGGCGCCAACAGCACCTACCAGGTGCCCCGCTCGATGCCGTCCTCGGCCGGCCCCGAGAGCGGCGGAGGGGGCGGTGGAGGGGGAGGGGGAGGAGGAGGGGGGGATGTGGTCCCGCCTCCTCGGCCGCCCAAGCCGACGCTCGGCTCGACCGCGGGCCCGCCCCCGCCCCCGGCGGAGCGCTCGCCCACGGACAACTACTACGTGCCCCGCTCGGCCTCCGAGACGGACGGCAACTACTGTGTGCCCACGGGCACCGGGAACAAGGCGCTCCGCAGCAACACCATCACCACCATGGACACCACGCGCCTCCGCAAAGGTCCTGCCCGCCTGTGTCTGTCTTCTCCCCTCTCTCTCTTTCTCTCCCTCTCTCTCTCTCTCTCTCTCTTCTATAAGTTCCTCCAGTCCTGCTGAACAAATCCACAGTGCGTACTATTACACTATGACACAATGCACAGTACACTTGCTAATGCGATGCTAATGCGATGGAGGTGGCAGTAGGTGATGCTATCAAACACTGACAGCGCCCCAGCTGCCTGACTGAGTGTCCACATTTTCCGCTCAATAAATGCTCTAGCCCACAGTTTAGCCCCTGCTTTATGTGCAGTAGATAGACGCCATCTAGGAAATATTGATCTCTCTCCAGGCTTTATTTCCTCGCACGGTGTTCTCAGGAAATCACATGGTTAGGTGCTTGATGAGTGTAGAGAGGAGTAGTACATGTATCTAGCCAATACATTTTAGCGGAGGTTCTCAGATCTTGCTCCGCAAAATCCTCCTCAAAAACCAAATATTTATTACTTGCATAATGCGTTGGCTTATATGTGGGTTTGGTGTCTCAAACACACACACACACATTCTCTCGCATGATTCATTGTTACACGCTGATATTAAATGTATTTCTGGCTCCAGTATTCCTCAAAAAAGTCCAAGCACATACCTTATTGAGAGTGTACCTGCATCCAGCCAGTGGAAGCTGTAATTCTGGCACCATTAGTGCCATTCTCTACACACCAAGCTACTTGTATCAATTTAACCTTTTAAGAGTAACATTATCTCTAGTGAATTAAAGAAAGGAATACTGCTGAAGGGGCATTGCCTTAACTGTAAGAAGAGAACGAAGCTTTCTTCTTTCACTGCTCCCCATAGTGGAGACCAATGTCATTGCAGCAGCACTAAATTCACTTAGCATAAAATTACAAACAAACATCAATTACAAACAAATAGCTGAACACATTATTGGTTGAGGTCTGTAAAGGCATTTAGCTTTATAAATGTGGAAACTGTTAAAAATAGTATATAAAATTACATAACTAATTAAATACTAGAGTAGTATTCTAGATTATTCACTACTTATCTCTAATATTTTAGATTTTTTTTTTTTTTTTAGATATTTTAGAATGATAAAGATTTGAATAAAGGCACCATAAATATAATTGACTCAATATTATTTCAAATAGATAGGCTCGAAGATTTATCTTAATGTGTGTAAAACGTATCTTTTTTTTGTTTTCTCCAGATTTTGGATCGCAGGACTGCTATGATGTTCCTAGGCCATTTCACTCTGACAAGAGCTGTTCTTTTGACTTTAACGAGACCTTCAACAGCTACTTCGTAAGTGTTGTTGATGGGTTATTCTCAATTCAGCAGAGGGCAAAGGGCATTAATCCATGCAAGCTAATTCCAGTGCTGCGTCTAGACTGTGAGAACGTCAGCTTTGTCACACGTGTGTGGCGCCAAAACAGTAATGTATTTTCTCCACACACTAGAAAAACAAAGGCATGGTGCCATTGGCGACCCTGTGCACTGAGGAGGGGGGCGACCAGAACTACGTTCCCATGAGCGCCAACTCCCCGTCGCACCACCGCTCTAGCAGCCTGTCGGAGCTCATGCACCAGCCCAACTACGTTCCCATGACGCCTAGCACCGTCGAGTTCTCCTCCCTGGGCAAACAGGTTCCGCCACCCGCCCACATGGGCTTCCGGTCCAGTCCCAAGACTCCTCCCCGCAGGCCAGTGCCAGAGTGCCAGCCACCCCCGGTCGACCGCAACCTCAAACCGGACCGCAAAGGTGAGGGAGAGTGTGTGTGTTTTAATAGTGGCTTACCCTCACCCTGTGTATGCACAGTTCTCCCTCCTGCATAATCATGAAACACTTTGTGGACTTAACATTCTCACATGGGCGGACTCACGGGCATCATGAAATCCTGCTTGCACGAGGGGAGTCACAGACTGCACATCCTTTTATAGCAGCATAAACCATATACGCTACCATAAGAGGAAGACCAGCTGTCTTAATGCCACCTTTTTCCGTTAACCCTGCAGAACAGCCAATTCCTCCTCCACTGAATGTGTTTAGCGGTGGCCACTGCCCCTCCAATTCAGCACAGTTAGCCTCTCATCAAAGGCACTTTTGTCCCAGGCTCAAGAGGTCCTATGGACCATTTTGGACGGGGCTGAAGCCCCGAGCGGTCACCTCTATCTCCATTGTTCCTCTTGGTCTGAATGGAGCCCTTTGATGAGAAACCTAATAGCAAGTGGAATTACAATCTGGGCAGAGTGAATGGCAGATTATGGAGCACAGAGATGGCTTGGAAAGAATGGAAGAGATCAGATGTCACAACCCAATAGCCAGGAAACAGTCCCAGTGTACAGGTCATTCTACCTGGGGTACATTTGGTTAACAGATCATTATCAGCTGTGCCTTTTCTCTTTTCTTCATCATAAATGATGTATTGTTCTTGCCACCGTTCTGAATGCATCCCAATACATGAATGTGTTATGATGGGAGGCCGTAGACACCTGTGGTCAAGGCTTGTAAATGTTGTCGCTTTGAACTGGACTCCCACTGCACTTCAGATAACAGAACACACACGGCAGATCAGTGTGTGTTCTCGTCATCTACGACACCTTTTATTTGAAACCTTTTATTTCCATCCATCTTCATCCGTTTATCAGTTAATTTAAATGTGCTAAGGTTTATGTACAGTTAGATAGATATATATGTGTGTGTGTATATATGTGTGTGTGTGTGTGTGTGTGTGTGTGTGTGTATATATGTGTGCGTGTGTGTGTGTGTATATATGTGTGCGTGTGTGTGTGTGCACGTGTGTGTGTGTGTGTGTGTGTGTGTATATATGTGTGTGTGTGTGTGTTTGTGTGTGTGTTTGTGTGCGTGCACGTGCGTGCGTGCACATG
>JAODLL010062296.1:0-17755 GCA_026546735.1 Forbesichthys agassizii
AAAAGGAAGTAAAAAAAACTCCGCTACCATAAACAATGTAATAAGACGTTGCTACGCCATTTCCTGCTGCGAGTCCTACGCAACCATGCCAACAGGCTCAGGTGACAGCGTTGGAGTAATTACCAGTGCCGGGTAGAGGTGATTTTTGCTCCATTAGTCTCTGAGGAGTATCTGTCACAAGACTCTATCTTGACTCCACTATCCAACAAGAAGGCACCCATGTAGCGATACACCTGCAAACACACATGTGGGTTAGCCCAAAGTACAAGATGCCATATTATTATATTATACAGTTATACTAATATATATATATATATATATATATATATATATATATATATATATATAGAGCAAGAGCTGGATAGTAGAAATGAGCCCCACGTGTTGTCTTAGTAGCTCCTGTCGATGGCTTCCAAGCCCAGTGAAGTGATCACCCGCCACCTCCCCGACGGTGAGAGCCTCAAACGTGGCCTGGAAGTCATGAGTCCGCTGGAAGCGCAACAGTGTTTCTTTAAGGTTAACCGAACGTCGGACTTCGGGGGTTGGGCTAGAGAGGATACAGCATAAGGAAACACAACACAATGTATGATGGAAGTAAATGATTATAAATAAATGGGTAAATGCCATGTCTAAGGTGGCATCGTTCATCCCAACTTCATTCATTGACATTAAGTATATAATAATTCATGTTATTCTATATTAGTGGAGTGGCCTAATATAGTGCAACTGCCCTCATAATGCAGCCATAGATCTGGAAGAAATATCTATAAAACCCCAAGAGGTCCACAAGCAAAATGCAAGTTTCCATCTACACACTTACCAGTCCTTTAAATATTCACTTTATTAACAAAAGCTCATGAAATGTGAACTTTCCTAGTAAGGCAACTAAAATATTATAAAAGGTGGAATATTAAAGGAGAAGTCTGTAGAACTTTAGTGTTTACAAGCCATTAAAATTAAAATATTACATAATGTACTATGGCATATAGCTGCAATGGCAAACATTTTTATTAACTACACTACAGAAGTGTACAGATATGACAAAATGCTACTATAGGCTACATTATGGCAGGCATTAGCTTACTTTAGCTAATCTCTTTTCCATTTTAGCTGTTCCTCCTGTTACTATCCAGTGACATTTGCTATGCACTTATACGGACATGCTTGTTTTAATACTCTGTCTAAATATACCATCACTAGGGAGTAGTTGCCATTAATAAATTGGCCTTTGCCCAAACTGGATAGTTATGTATAAAGTTGTCATCCTGACAAATTGCTGTTCCACAGCTAAAGCCATTTCCAGTGTAAACAAACAGCCAGCTTTATCCAAGCCGGCATCTAAACAGAAATCTTGCATTCAGGACATATTACAAAAAAAGTCTAATCTAAAAAAAAAAAAAAAGTTTTACACAATGCTTTCACATCTGAAACTGCATTTACAAAAGTAATTATAGAAATCCCGTGAGCCCTGAAAGATCCATCTCCAACAAAATTGCCCAGGAGAACTAAAATGACAGTGGTCCATTATAATAATAATAATAATAATAATTATTATTATTATTATTATAATAATAAAACCCCAGATGATAAACACTACAAAGAGCACTGAGCCACATAGATCTTACGGTTCCATCTGCCAACAATACTACATTGTAATGGTTGAATAACGTCCTACTACCTGATGTTCATCTTGTGTGTGCTGAACCCCAGGAGGGGGTCCAACACCAGGCTGGTTGCCAGGTCATCCGTCTCACACAGCTCCTTCACACTCATTCTAGTGCATCCGTCCATCTCCTCCCACCATCAGCATGCTGAAAGCACAATGGTCAAGAACCATTAATATCACTAGCGCAACAACTGCAGATCTCACGTGAATAATGAATGATACGTATGTGTTATCTGTTACGTGCTAATTAATAGTAGCTTCATATTCGCAATGAAAATCACCTTAGGGCATTATCAGGTCGGATATGAATGCAATTTCTCCCTTGCTAACGTCAGCATTATTCCACATGAAGCAACGGTGTCGCCCCGATCCTACAATAACGCATCTTTTAAATAAATCAGCGATATAATAATACTCATTCGCGACATATGGTTGCTATTACACAATAACAATTACAACAACAACAACGTGTGTGTGTGTGTGTGTGTGTGTTGTGCTGGTTAGCTTTTCGGCAGGGCATGGATCAGCTGAGCATTAAAGAAGCTAACAATTAGCTTTAGCGCTGTCTGCAACGGTCCGTGGATAACATTCCCAAGCACGCATGTATCTACAACAGGTCGATTACGGTAGCTGCATTTTTCTATATGCAAAGTTTACCTGGGAGTCTATTGTAACCAACGAAATCCTCGTCAGATAGGTCAGTTGATTGAAGGTTTTAAAAAACAAGGTTAGCTCGTTAGCTCACTGGCTAGCTAGCTGTGCTAGCTAGCTTTCTACAGTTACAATAGCTACACTGTTAAAACAACTCCAGATATTCCTGTACACAATTAGGGAGAAGATGTCAGTGTGAAAAGACCGCAAACTCCAAATTAACTGACACCTTAGGTTATGTAAACACAATAAACAAAAATGGCTGAAAGATAGCGTGCATTTGCTAATTAGCTTTGCTCTAGCACCGAAACTTGGTACAACCGCCAGTGTAACCAAACTACATATATGACCACGCCCACACGCTGCGCTATTCGCTCAGGCTCCAGTCAATATTAAACGTAATGCAGAATACATGATTTCAAGCGCTGTGAATGGTGATGTGTATATGTGGGTGGGACTACACTGTGGTAGGTTTTGCCATGCTGATGCAGAGCCAAGTTACAGATTTCACTTTCAGTACCGTACATAAACGTCCGTGGCACATCCATACTTCTATGGGCAGATCCGTTTTGCATGCCTAAAATAAAAAGAAGCGAAGCAGCTACATGCTACATTATACTATATAGTGTTGGTAGTATCATTTTAATTCAAGGATCGCTTGCATTATAGCTCCCTTATTGGCAACACAGATTAAACACTATTAAAAAGTGCATACGACCACGTAGTAGTAATTGTGGGAGCAAATGCTGTTAAAAGTAATGCTGGCTATACTCTCCCACGCGGGAGGGACATGCATTTTTTTAGTTTAGTTTTTAGAAATAGCGTCCATTTATACGGTCTCTATGGTTGACTATTCCAGACACTAATCAAGCAGGAGCTATTGTAGAAATAGCCATACACTTTAGTTAAGAAAATACATGTAAATTAAATATAGAAATCTACTATAATTATACTCTTGGCACGGACGGGGAAGGGGGGAGCTTGCATATGCTGCCTGTGTACATTTTGTGTAGTCTATGCCAGGGGTTTTCAAAATGAGGGGCGCCAGCAAATTGGAGAAATTATGAGAAAGAAAAATCTAAAACTTTAACATTTTGTTTATACTTTTAAATTATTGTAGATACGTTTTTATCATAAAATAGAATTCAGAAAAAATATACAGCTATTTACCATGTCCCTTTCTAATTGCCTGCCAGGAAAACTTTCAGTAATCACAAACTGCCAGCATTGATCTCGTATCATTAATTACAAACTGCCAGCATCGGTCTGGTAAATGTGAGAGCTTATGTTGTTAAACTCAACTGAAACAATGCATATAACATTTTATAAAAGAAAACAGTAATATTGAATCCAATGGAAAGATAAAATATTCAAAATATAAAATGTATCTTTATTGCATTAAATTAAAGTAAGGAAATGGGAAAAGGTTTTTAAATACAACTCGCAAAAGGGGGGCGTCCGGCCAGAAGCTAATACTATTTTGGGGGCCTTGGTGTAGAAAACTTTGGCAACCCCTGGTCTATGGTAACATTGTCATATTTATCATAGCCTACTGATAATAATGTACATGTGCAATTTTCTTAACAATACTTATATTTATAATATTGAATACATCTGTTCATTAGGTACATTCTCTTGAGTAGAATTGCTGCTTTGTACACAGTATAGCTATTATTTTTGCTTTCTATCTTTTTAAATGCTTGCTGAGCAATTTTTGTTTATATGCCAGTAGTACCAGTCTCACATGTGCTGCCTTCTATGTGTATAGTAGAATAATGCTGTTATTTAACAGACAAATAAAAGACAAATTATAGAAATTGTATTTTATTCATAACTTTAAAACAAACACAATTTGTGATTTGATTTGAAAATTAAAAACAGGTTCAAAAAAAGTTATACCTTCAATTGCTTATTGGTTTTTATGTGACATTTTACATCTTCCCAGTGACGGTGCATGGTGGTAAACAAAAACAAAACATTTCCAACATGATGTTTTTTAGTAAAAGAGTAAAACAACTAAAATTGTTAATAGCATTAGTGGCAATAATCATAGGCTAATTGCAAGCATGTTTATACAGCTTTAGCAATAGGGAAAAAGTACAACAAAAAACCTACTAGCTTAATTTGTATTTAAAACAAACCTTTAAAATTTACTTCCCCCCCCCCCCCCCCATGTTAGATTGGACCACAAAATACCAGTTTTACCTGACAAAGTAAAAACTGCAATTTAATTCTTAATTTTGATTAGATTTGTCAGTTTCTACCAGATGAAATGGCCTTCACTATAAAAAGTAATCCACACGCTAAGCATTTAAGACAGGGTTGTGGTAAGTAACTGTTACAATTTAAATTGTTAACAGAAAATAAATTTCTGACTTTCAAACACATTGTAACAACAGTAGTTTAATTTCCTATCAGGAGTTAGATCTAGTTTTTCCAAGCATTTCAGTTATTTAAAGTAAATTATGTGTAGGCATTAAAGTGTCCCAGGACATTTATATGTGCACCCACCACAATTCTCAAACTCGTGTTCGTGAGGCATAGTAGCACAAAGCTTTAGGAGAGAGGGGATGCTCATAGGAAAACGTGTCACTAAGGTACTGTGTATTCTTGAGAAGATAACATGAATATGAAACAGGTCAACACTAGTTACATAGAATTCCAGCTGAACTTTCCCAGCCTGGAGGTGTGCACTGTAGTCCGTTATTTGTTATTAATACTGACTCGCTTTCAAATCTGTTTAGAAAGAAAGGTTGTACAGCTTCATTTGTTACGCATGAGTAATCAAGAAAGACTTGTAGATGACAGGGAAATTAAAAAAACATTTATGGGAAGTGTTTTAAATTAAATTAATTGGTTACGACCCTGATACAGTCATCAATAAGATTCAGTTGGAAACGGTTCGTTCTAACCATGGTTTGCTTTCACTCACTGAACCGCATTTGCAAACTAAGAGGTATATGCAAAATGACAACAGTGCATTTATGCTAAGTGACAGAAAAGCGTAGACGTGAGGTTTCCTGTTTGCTTTTGTATGTCAATAATGAATGAATACAGAAGCTTCAGCCCATGTGGTAGAGCTTTGTCAAAAGCCTCTGCATAATTAGACAATTGTGATTCACGCTGTTCTCAATGCACTGGTTAAACGCAATTCAATGCAGGCTAAAACATAGAAATATACATTTTGCTATATTATTTATGGTAGTTAAAAAGTATAATTCTATTGTCTGACTCGATATTTAAGCCTATGTCCAAATTTCATGAAACCCAATAATATAATACATAATTGTGTAGTGCACCACATAAAGCAGGCCAAAGATTACTTGGGATAGTGTGTGTACCTTTAATCATCAAAATGTGGTTATTGCTATTGACTGCAGCTTTAACACATATGCAATGTTTAGTTTGTTTGTGCACTGACAGGGAGGCAGATATTTTAAAGTATTAGCTAATTTTGTCTGTATGACCAGTGAGGGGACGTTTACCAAGCATAATGTTAGGAAACAAAGCAGATTACTTATCTAGTAAGAGCCTGAGCGTGCCTCCATATTCTTCGGTGCTCTGCAAGACTATCCCATTCAAACACGTCAAGAAGTCCAATTACCTGCCAATAAGTTTTGCACCAGACATACCAGCACAATAACACAAAACAGTTTAATAAATACAATTTTTCTTTTTTAAAATCTGGTTGTTTTATATGCAAGGATAAGCTTTTTATTTTTAAAAAGTAAAATGTTATATTGTGACTAGTATATATCTAGAGGTGAATCGTGTATGTACCCAATTGTACTTTTAACTGATTTCTTCTTGACTAACAGCAAAGTCAGTGCCAATCAATTAACAGCAATAGAGACTCATCTCTTTTCAGCATTCCTGCAGGAATATACATCTACATTACAGCCACTGGAGAGCAAGATTAAGGATCAAGTTAAATAAGCGTAAAACGCAGACATTTCCAGATGGTATGCAAGCAGGCAAATTATGCCTTCAAAAATATGTATGGACCAGTTAATGAAAATTTTATAAAGCGCCAATTGAAGCCATATCTAATATTTCATTTTCAAATGGGCCCATAATTAATCTGAGTTAGCTTGTAGTCATTTATATTATATGTAGAAATGTTCTCTATAAGGCAGTCTTAACCCATAGGGGGAAGAGAGACATATATATCTCATGTATTGCAGAGAAAACTTCTGTATCCATATAGAAAGCAATTGCAAAACACAGTGGACAGTAGTATGGTGACATGTTCCAAATAAACTGTTCTCTTTATTCATTATTGACTTTCAGGTGGATTAAAAGAAAAACCAAATGGAGAGAAATAAAATAAAAAATACTTTCACATCCATGATGTTTTCAAATCATTGTTTCATAAAGGGGGTTATGGGGGGGGGGGAACCAAAGTATCTAGCTTCACGTCAATCTTTTGTAGTTTTGTGTTTTAAAAAGAACAACCTGCAGAGCGCCCAGCAGTTATTGTTTGACCCTTTCCCACCCTCCCCAACACACACACGCGCGCGCACACACACACACACACCTCAGACAGGATGTACAAAAGCTTGTGTCTAGCATTTTAACAGTGCAGGACCTTGCAGTAAACAGCGAAGGCTCCTCGTTTCCCACCGTGCCTGCACCCCACCCGCAAAATATTCCTCGGGTGTGCATTACATCATTAAGGGGGAGGAGCTTGTTATATCTACAAGTGACAGAATAACAGAGCAAAAATGGTACAAGAGAAACAAATAAAATCTCACACACCGATACGGGCAGAGCCCATTCTCATTCCCTCTTAGTCACACACACACAGGCACACAAACAGTTAAAAATAGAGGGTGGAGAAAAACAAAAGGAATACAAAATTAACAAACAGCACTGGACCCTGGTTTGCTTTGTTGCCGTTTGGTGACGGAGGAGAAAATATTTGGGAGGTAGAGGAAGAGTGTTTGGGGGTCAAGGGTTAGGGCAGAGACGGGGGTGTTCTGTGGTAGGAGGGTAATCCAGCAGGTGCTATTTCTTGGCTTTTGCACCCTTGGCTGAATTCCGCGGTGGGGTGACCGGCCTCCCCGATCCCATTCCTCCGCCTGCACCGTATGAATACAACTTCTTATCTGCTGGTTTGAGAATCTGGGACAGACGGAGACATCGTAGTTCGAATCAACATGAAGAAAATACGTTTATATGAAGTAACTATCAGAGGTGGGCAGTAGCGCGTTACACATACTCCGTTACATTTACAAGAAACAAGTGCATTTATAAGAAATTGTACTTCTTAGAGTGATTTGCATGCAACACACTTTACTTTGACTGAAGTAGATTTGGGAATATTTTATTTTACTCCGCTACATTCGGCTATATTCAAGGCATTACTCGCTACATCAGGGTTGCCCATTCCTGGTCGTAGAGATCTACCGCCCTGCATGTTTTAGGTGTCCCTGCTTCAACACACCCGATTCTAATGAATGGATCGTTATCAGTCTCTGCAGAATTCATGTTAGAGCAAAACACTTTTGTGCTAATCCATCATGATATAGGTGCAAATACTAAACAAGAATAGGGCAGCATTACCATTTTGGATATTTAAATTATTTATTTAAATAAATAACGCTCCGCTTATTAATTCATATTAAAACATTTCTTAAAGAAAAAGCACTGTGAAAACATAAAGCACAGACCTGGAAGGAGCACATGAGCGTCTCGTCTACACTCATCATGGCACCAGCATTGTCGAATTCTCCACAGTAGTTGGGAGCAGAGAAGAGGGTGACGAGTTGCCTCTTTGCAAAGAACTCGTAACCGTCTTCTACCACCTTGGGGAAGTGATAGCAGGGGTGTTGAGAGTACGCAAACTGTTAAGAGGATTTAAATACATTAAATATAGTAAATATAGTGCAGCTTAACTGATGGTCTGTGCTATAAGACACTAAACTCAAGAGACGTGACGCTTGTTTCATTACAACAGAACTGTTGTAATGAAACAAGATTAAATCCAAAAGGCAAACCACCACAGGCATGTCGATAGAGCACAGGCATGAGCTCATTTTACTTACGGCATGGTTAGTCATTTTTGAGAACACTTGCCAACAATATCCCTCCGCCGCACCGATCCACACATTGGCACGCATTCTGAAGAAAAGCGTAGCACTACGGCTTTGTTGATGTGAGCAGTTTTTACTACTTTATGTTCCTATTTACAGCGCCATGGCTGCGTAGAAGTATCAGATTATTTTGTCAACACGCAGATTGCAAAATGCGAGGATATATTTGTTGAATTTTACAAAATGTGTACTAGCTTACAAATAGCTTGCAATATCTAACTTTACCTCTAAAAAAGGTAGGTAGCCTAATCACTGCTCACACTGTAGGATAAAAATAAACCCATCGCCCCTTGTGGAAGCAAAAAATGGGCCCGAAATCACAGTGTATGTCCACCGTAAATCGTTGTTGCAGTACACCAGTTTGTAAATAAAAGCCATTCTCTTGTCTTTAGTGGAAGCAGACCTGATATTAAAATAAGTAAATTAATTTAACAAATCTTAAGGAGATAAGAGACACGTTCATTTTAGAACAGGATGTTTCCGACCATCTGACAGCAATATTTTCTGTTTGAATGCTGCTTAAGTCAGCAGTTAAGCACGCCAACTATGCAATGCCTATTATTAAACTATATGGTTCGTAATCATTGCCCTGTACCGATCTTTTCTTTCGGCCGATCTGCAGGCCATCTGCATTATATTATATGGGAAAGACTGACCCTGCAGTACGTGACGCAGCTAGAAAACGGCAGTTAGAAAACGGCAGTTAGAAAAAGACGGCAGTTAGAAAAAATCTGAGATGCGCAAAGCCGGAGTACAAGGCCACGCCCACAAATTTATTACTTAGTTCGTCAAGTATGAATCGGGCTTTAGGCTGGCGTTCCAACTTCCAATGCTGTACGGTGTTATTTTTAAACCCCTCACAAGGCATGAGAATGCAGCGCAGTCTAACCTGATGTGCCCTGCATATAAGGTCCATGTCGTGCTTGTGCAAAAATTTGGCCACCACATCCGCCCCGAACGTGAAGGAGACCCCGCGGTCATTCTCCCCCCAGCCCAGGACGTCCTTGTCAGGGTCGGCCCAGAGCAGGTCGCACAGCAAGCCCTGGTCTGGCACGTCTGTGGGGCGCATCACCCTGCGCACCTGCTCCATAGACTGGAGGTCAGGGGAGAGGCCTGGACGGGGAACAGAAACAGACATCTCACACACACACACACACACACACACAGCAAACATACTTACATAATAACAGAGATGGAGCCCTGCAATTCATGTCAATGGAAGCTAGGGCTGTTCCATTATGGAGAAAGTTATTATTTATTTTGGTCAATATTGAAATTACGATTATTTTATGCGATTACTAATTGACTTTGGAAAGAGGTTGCATTACTGCACCTAAACAGTGAAGCAAATGAACAGTGAAAACAACTTCAACTGTGAAAGGTCTCTCAATACTTTTCGTGTGGATATTTCACTTTCACCCTGTAATGGGCGAAAGAAGCATGAGCCTGTCATTCAGAACACAAGACAAAATTAACTTAACAAAGTTAACTTGCTAAACGTAATGTGCAAAACAATTGCTTTGTTAGGAGCCAAAATAGAAATCAGGATTAAAATGTTATTAATTGCGCAGCCCTAATGGAAACAGGAATGTAACGCTTCTGGTCCCGTAAGTGGGTGTGTCACTAGCAGCATTTTGCTGTGGAGGCTGATGTAGTAGGCAACACCCACACATCTAAATCTACCCAAGTCAATTTACCTCAAATACTCACTGCACAAATACCGTTGTGGCCTCAGATTGATCGCAGGTACTTGGAAATTAATATCATCTACTCAAAATACTCATTAACACTACCAGAGAGAAATAATGGGCATGGAAATAATAGTATGGTGAAATCCGTGGACCTCCCCATTGACTTGCATGGAACGCTGATTCCTTCTGGTCTGCATAAACGGGTGAAATGTCCGCCATCCCACCACGCCTTCCAAGTATTGAATGCCTATGTGCCGTCCGTTAAAGACCTCTGCACATGCTGCTCATTGCAGTCCACGACCTAATGAAAAGCCCCCCCCCCCCCCAGGTCCTTTGACCAGGCAGAAACAAACGAGGCAGCGGTCGAGGGAAAAGGTGCTGCACCCAGCGGCTTTGTTTTCCACGAAGCTCCGCCTTTTATGTGCGGCCGCTCAAGCGCATCAAGCTGAAAATATCTGAACTTCTCAGAAAGGTCGCTGGTGTCATCACTGCAGCTCCTTTCCAGGCAACCAATCGAATGGGGGGCGGGACTCGTCATCGCCGTGGTAACCAAGAAAACTAGCAGGAAGTCGAGTCGAGAGGAGAAGCTAGTTTTGGCCGTAGCCTCAGTCTACTGTGAGCTGCGTGTCGACATCTGACAATATCACAACAGGGAAATAAGATCTAATGTCTATGAGCATATTGTTGCTAGTGCTTTTATTACCGTACGCACGCTTGTGTTTACCATGCACAAACAACAACAACACTACTGCAAATTCCCACCGCCGTGACAGCAGAAGATCTTTTCATCTACAATGGCAGCCACAGGTAGACAGTTGAAGCAGTCTGTAAAGGTCTTCCACAGCTTGATGTTATACCGCCGCTTACCTGTCAACAAAAGGGTACAAAATAAACACCAGGCATGAGAAATTGTTAACTTTACATGTGCGTATGGTCAACAGAAAATTATACTACTGTCTGCATGACTAGTTATAAAAAATATATATATTTTGTATTTCATTTTGTTCCCAAAAACATACATGAAGGATGTGCTATTTATATCCAGATGACTAGGGAACCAAAAAAAGTATATTAACGTATGTATGTATGTATCCAAAAAAGGGAATTAACTAGCGTTACGCATGTGGAAAACATTTTCCACCTCTGCACAGGCCTTCTCTTGCTTGCACTTACACTCGTCGTAAAAGCCGTAAATGCGGTTTATAGAGGCGCATTCGTGGTTTCCTCGCAGAAGAAAGAAGTTCTCTGGAAATTTGACCTTGTAGGCCAGCAGCAAGCAGATGGTCTCCAGTGACTGCTTCCCTCTGTCTACATAGTCGCCCAAAAACAGGTAGTTGCTTTCTGGGGGGAAGCCTCCATACTCAAACAATCGCAGCAGGTCATAGTACTGGCCATGGACATCCCCTGCAGGCAACAGAAAAGATATCAATTTTTTTTTTTTTTTTTTACAAAAAAGGTCCGGTTTGAGCATGCAGTATCCATGGAGACACACTTGTTGCTGTGAAACTGACAAAACGCCTCCCCATTTCAAAAACTGGACATGATGTCTATCGTGATTCATGTTACGCTTGAAAGCAAGCACTAGTGGTTGCTGCCTTAGCTCATAATGCGACACGCTCATTGACTAGGACTCACCACAGATCTTAAGTGGAGCCTCCAGCTCGAGGAGGATTGGCTGGCTGAGGAAGATTTCACGAGACTTCAGGCAGAGGCCACGAATCTCGTTCTCTGTCAGTTGAACATTCTTCCCTGGCCGAGAGCCCTTGACTGGTGGATGAGAAACACAGAGTGGGATTACAGACAATGGAAATCATTTGACAAGGGATAAAGATCTACTAAGTCAGGCCACAAAAACATATGCCCAGACTTTACTAACATACAGACAGACCACAGACTGACAGGCCATGAAGTAACAGCAATAGAAGTCTTGCTAAACACAGCATTTCACAAACAGGCTGAAAGATGAGCACAGGCATGTGTCTCCATGAGTTAAAACTTGACATGCAAAGTCTGTGCATACACTAGAGGCTTCTAGTTAAATCAACCAATTATTTCATAACTGTATGAGGTGAAGGGCTGGTGAATTTCAGTACAATAATTCAATGACCGGTGGAAGATAAAGACTGCAATACAACAGGATGAATATCAGGCAAGGTAGTAGGCCTGATCTGAGAATATCTGTGGAAACTAGGGCTGCTCGATTACAGAGAAGAAAAAACACACAAAAAAAAAATCAAAATCCCAATATCTGGGGCAATATTGAAAATCACAATTATGTAACATGAAGTACTCATTGACTTTGTAAAGACTACACTCAAAACTTTTTTTTTTTCAAACTACAGTCAAACAAAAGTTAAAAATCACCTTTAACTGTGAAATTTCTTATAATACCGCTACCGTTGAATAATAATGACAAGTTGTTTGCTTTATTTTATACACGAAAGGAGTTAAGTAATATTTATTTTCTCCTTGATTGCATTATTTGTATTAGAGTAGAAAATGTAATTGCAATACATTCTTGATTAACTGCACAGCCCTAGCGGAAACCAGACTGATGTAGGGCAGTTTGCAGTGAATGCTCTGCTGTGGGCTGACGGAAACCATGCCTAAAGCCAAGTGCAAAATGAAGAGCAAAACTACGATTAAATACATCGTAAAAAATAAAGTTAAATTAATAAATAAAAAAGGATGTGTGAATATGAAATTCACTGACAAACAGGCAACTTCTGCCACATCAAATGACAGATTTATATAAATTGACCACAACCTGAAAACGATTGTAGCCACTTGCACCATAAGTCTATACACTGCATGTACACAATTGCCATTTTTTTTTGTTAGGTAGGCCTACATAGGTATCAACATGGCTTTGCCACCATGGTTACATGTGCTACCAAGGGAAACCTGCATGGGAAAATAGCTTCTAGAGATGTGTCCTAAACAGATAATGTCACCCTTCGCTACACAAACTAAACTCAAATGACCCCTCAATGCAATAGTCTTCTCTGGTGGAGTTTAACATTAAATGTACAAAACAAACTCACGAGCCATGTTGGTCAAACAAGCACTAAATAGTCTACATTCAAAGACCATTTCACTCTAACAAAAGCTCAACATGCATACAAATAGGCCTAATGAAACTACAGTATATTTCAATACATGCATTGTAGCATTACGAG
Organism: Forbesichthys agassizii; assembly: GCA_026546735.1. NCBI lineage: Eukaryota > Metazoa > Chordata > Actinopteri > Percopsiformes > Amblyopsidae > Forbesichthys > Forbesichthys agassizii. Next base: position 13,283 of record JAODLL010062296.1, read on the forward strand.
AGGCTGCACTTTAAGAATTTGGAATAGAATTTGTGAAATAACAAATCATGTCCAATTTTTCACAGTGATACAAACAGGCAGGTTGCCACCCAACAAACCTGACAGAGCAGTTTACAGTACATACACAAAAACAATTGTCACACAAAGTTTCCCAGTGACATTTCCAAGGCAGAATGCAAGCACAGCTTTCTTTAACAAGCATGTTGGTGGGAATGATTGAACCGCTGTCAGATCTCCATCGGCTGACACAGTCTGACTTAAAATAAATAAATAAATAAAAATGCACCAGCATTGCAAATATGCACACCAAAGCAGGCCTGTGATGGATGATAAGAATCAGAACAATAATGCACTCGAGTAGAAATGGCGGACTGTTTGTGTTACCTTAACCCGCCACGTTATTGCAGGTGGAAACCAGCAGCGCATGAGCCTGACCAGGAAAAGAGAGTATAAATACCATAGCACTGCCTGTCACATTAAACCTGGATTATGGCTGGCTAAACCCCGTGAGAGCTTACGCCAAAGTTAGCCACATGGCCAGTGGGCAACATCATGCTTAGAATTGGGATGGGGTGGGTGTGGGGGTAGGTAGGCAGTGTGAGAAGATGGACCAGCACAACTGAAAAGGTGGCGAGAGTGTCGGGAAATCCAGAATCAACAGCTGATCCGGTCGAGGTCCCCCTAAACGCAGAGCATTCTGGGTGGGTTTTCGTAACATCTTGCTACTTAAGCAGGCTATTAGCAATACAAAACAATAGTTTGTATAATAGCCAATATATTATGCGGTGAATGTGCACTCACAGGAAACAATGCACTATCCAAAAATTAAAAGACACATTTAACTGGCTTTGTCTCCAACACAGCGTGTTACCCAGGTGCCAGGACAATCTGTTGACCACAGTGCAGATTTAACTAGAGGTAGAAATAAACAAGTCTGCTCAAAGCTTGAAATCATTAGCAAACAATTAGAGTCAGAATTGGAAACAGTAGAAAGGTCAGACAGGTTGCATAAGACAACATGAATACAGCCATTATCGGGCTTGTTTTCGCTAGTGTTTGGCAGACAACCACACCATGGTAAAACTATCTGTGTACAAAACACACCCCGGCAGTCAATTGGAGAGTCAAGTCAGGCTCAATCCTATCACAACGACTAAGCCAGCAACACATTTTCTACATGTAAAGATGTTTTATTTTGAACTTTTGATTATTCTATTACAACTCTAAGACCATGTCAAATCATCCTGAACACAGTACTGTCCATTATAAATCAAACACACACACACACACACACACACACGGTGCTTCAACTATTTAACAGCTCTTCAAACTAAATTGCGTTAACTGAACCCACAAGCCGCTGATTCCAAGGAGAAGAGTTAAGCATACAATGTGCAATGAGTGCAGGGCAAACGGCAGACACAGATGGAAGGTCACGACCTCATTCTGTGTGCCCTTTTAATAAACTGTAGTGAAATCAAGTGGGGATTTGTTTTTCAAAGTGTTGCTCTGAATTCTCTCTCTCACACACACACACACACACACACAATTTAGGTATCATGTAACTATGCATTATACAGTTACAATATAGAAAAAAATTAAATTCTGCACACAGTATAGAATCTTAATCGGAAAATGTTTGGCACTGGAGACGACACACATTTCAAAATCGATACACAGACCCCAGAACAGACCCAACCCCCCCTCCTCCTCCACCACCACATGCACAATGTGCCAATAAAATAATAAAAGCATTCTGTGGTTATTGGGACACACCAAGTTATCTCCTACAATGCAAGCAATCCTTAAAATGGGAGAAGGACGTGTGTCCAAAATCAACGAAGCGGACAAGCAATTGCGAAGCAGACTGCGATGTTATTAGTCATTGATAAACATGCATCGGACCATAATGATTTTTTGAATTAATTAGTAATTTATTAGTCATCGATTGTCACAAACCAGAAAACTACAGATATAGTTAGGGACGCAAACTGGCAGTCTAATTATGCTCCATACTGTACCGGTACCGTACTGTACAGCTAACATTTCCCAGTCTAACATACAGGTAGAGACATTTATCAGTGAAGTATTTTTCCATGCAAACATAACGATACGAATCCAAAAATAATCACGGGTGGATCTATTTGGCTGGATTGATTCTTCATCTAAAACGTAACAACTATAATTGCTTCAAGTGGAGAACACAGTAACCTTAGCTAGCAGTAGCACCAGGAAATTGCTAACATTAGCCGGTTTAGCCACCTCGTCGAATAAACATACGCGTTAAGAACTACAGCGGGCAATCTAAAGAGGGTTCATTTAGCTGCATAGCCACAGAGTAGGTCTGACAAGCCAAACCTCCTCACCTTCCAGGAGACGCTGAATTATGGAGTCGATGTTTAATTTGTCCGGCTCCGCCATTTTCTTTATTTTCTGTCGTTCTCAGGCAGTAAAGACCTTGATGTAGAGCAGCACCTTCGATTTAAAGTGAAGAAACGAAAACAACACAGTGGCTGTGAATGTTGTGTTTTTGTATCGTTTAGTCAACAAATACCCATTCCAATTAAACAATATTAACGGATAAATACCAGCATTGCTGGTTGGCTGCTATTCGCAAACGACACATTCAAAGTGGGAGTGCTGCTAAACCACCATTGCTAGTTAGCTGACGTTAGCCAGATAATACAACAGACATATTAAAATGACCAAACCTTGCCTCCTATGGAAACAACCGTCCCTGTACGAATTATTGCGTTATATTTGGTATCCTTGGTCTTCAATTTGGTCCCTTTTCCTTCGTAATTCAGGCCCCCCTCACTCTTCCCCCACCACACAACTTTAAAAGGGCCGTATTTCTTCAGGGAAGGTTTATTCGGTACGAGTGCTTTAGAGATTCTCTATCTCGATTGGCCGATTGTTACGTTTTAGAATATAATTGTTGCATTTGATTGGACTAACTTTACATCCGTCTGATGTTTTGCTCCGCCTCTCTAGACTAGTGGTTTCGCCTAGTCCAGTGACATCAATGAAGACGTAAATACAATTTCATAGAGCGCCATCGGGTGTTACACTTAGAAATTCATTCAAAATGCACACAAAAACTGTATATAACACACAGTTAGTGAAACCTTCCACTTGGGGAGAAAAACCACAGCCCAGATCTGCACATCTAGCCGAAGCACATTATCAGACTCAAACATTTTCCAAAACACTAAACACAGTGATTTGGTACTAAGTAAACACGCACAATATACATTAGACAAAGAAATCGGACACAATTTCACTTTGCGATTTCAAAGCAAAAAGATTAATGTAAAAATAATATATATATATTGTAAAAATGTATCAAAACCAACTATCAGATGAACAGAGATATGTGCTTAATTAACTTTAAACTCACCAATAAACCATAAGCACTATAAAAATGCAACTTTTGAGTTTACCTGCTGCAACAGAAATGCGAGGTAATGTTATAATACAGTAAGATGAAGAAACACATATTTGACCACAGAGCTATTTAGAATGTCCAAGAAGATTTCAATACTTTCTCACTGCTTGGCTGTCCTTATATTTTACTGTAATTAATTATTTCACACACATTTTAACAATATTATATTTATGTAGAATATGTACTTTTCAAATGTTTTGTGCCAAATCAAATGTAGGCCTAACGTTTGGCAATGCATGTATTGTCTAATTTTACATTGTGGAGACTATTTTTTCATCATTGTGCATACTGGTGTGATTTGTTTGATCAATATATTCATATACTTTACTCTAACAATTTCTCTACAGGAAAAAAAATCAAACCTAAACTATATCATTATAAAAAGAGAAATGTAAAAAGTATATAATATTGATATATTATAATATTAATAACAGCAGTCTCTGTTTCAAACATAATAAGATCATATGATCCATATGACAGAAATGGGTTTTTACACATTATTGTGTTTAATTTTGCAAATAATTTGAGGTGTTCTGCTACTTGTGTGTATGGTTAATTGTCGGGGTTTTACAAAAATAGCCCTGTTTTTAAAATCGTGCTGAAGAAATCGAAAAAAACGGTAGCACAAAAATCTAAAATATACCTCAAATTAGGCTATCAAATATTCCTTCAAAATGTCAATAGCCTATCACAGAAAAATCAAAACCGGATGTTACGAATGCCAATATGCACATTTTAAACACCCCCTTCCTTATGGTCTCTAGCTTCCCCCAGTGACCCCACTATTTCTTCATATCCCAGACAAGCCAACCAAATTCCAAGAATATTAGCCTCAGTCACCCTTTTCAGAGCTATTTAGAGAATATGTAAAAACGTTACATGGTGCCCTCTAACACAAAGAAAAGCATTTTGTGTGTGCGTGTGCGCGTGTGTGTGTGCAGTTGAATCAGGTGTTAGAGCAGTGACACATCTAAAACACAGGGCAGTTGGTCCTCTTGGAACAGGGTTGAATGCCACTGTATATA
>JAODLL010062307.1:0-17753 GCA_026546735.1 Forbesichthys agassizii
TATAAAAAGCAGCACATTTCCATTTCTTTCTGAACAGTTAAACATCTGTTTTAGGTTGATAGGTGATGTAGTCAGTCAAATACGTTGATTATGTACTTTGTGGACGCTCCCTTACTCGCGCTGGTTATGTGAAGACCGACCACAAAGTTGCGGTAAATCTGAATGTCTGAATATCAAACGTAAAACTGCCTTTATCACGGTTCGTTCAACTATTGTGCAAGCCAAATGGGCTGGGATGAAAGAGACTTTTGACAAGGTAGCCAGCGTCTTCTTCACAAGATGCATTGTTTAAAACAAGTAGGGTCTATGGCCTACTCTTTTACTGAAATTAACAACGAAATGCAAAATGTGAACAGTGAAGGTAACTACGTAGTCGGACATGCTTCACGGCAATGAGAACATTAAAATCTCAGGCGGAGCTAAATCTGAGCTAGATGTCCATGAAGTTGAGAGATATATATATATATATACACACATATATACTGTATATAAAAAAAAATGTTGCTGACATACTGTAAGACATAAATTAAAGTGCTGAGCTGCTCCTGTGCTCGTTTCTCTCTCTCACCTTCACACACACACACACGAGCACAGAGCAGACAGTGACAGCTGAAATATGTTCCTCAAGGCCAATGAGTAGGCTATTGTATTGTTTAGGTAAAGGTATTTTTCCAGACATCTGCATAATTCCAGCCAACTACATTTAGAAGAATTAATGCAAAACTAAAGCATTTGTTTTATTTGCATATATAGATTTGTAGCCTACCTACTTTGCCAAGCAATGACACTGGTGTAACTAATCCCAATGAAAAATTGTCACACAACAATAGCGGAACTACGGAGCACCTTTAAGGGTACATTTTTTTCAATGGTAGGGATTTTTTTATAGCTATTTTTTGCGTTCCCTCACAATAACTGTTATGTTCCCTCGCAATACGTTTTGCGTTCCCTCGTAATACTGTGATTCAAACAGCTACAAACACATTATAATCTATAATATAAAGTTTCTAGCATCGAACATTTGGGGGGGGTCTCATGAAAATACAGAATGCCTGCTAAATCACTAATTTTACTGTATAACAATGAACAGGCTGTGTATTTGTTCAATCTCTACAGGCAAGCAAAGTTCGACATTAGAGTTAGAGTTCTTAAACCACAAATCAAATCGCAATATCTGTCAGAAAAATCAAATTTTTATTTATTTTTTAAAATGTTTTTGATAATCGTTCAGCCCTAGTTGGAGACAGCCTAGTTAAAAGATGCAGTCTGTCTTAAGGTCAAAGTATATTACAAACATGCATGCACTCGTGCTGTAGAGCACGAGTAGATTTCACTTTTCTCTTCACTCTGCATACACTCTGTATTTTGATACAGACATACTCAAGCTACTCCACACATTTTCAATAGTCCGTGGAAGTATTGTTTGGCCTTTAACTTACCTCATCCATTAAAATAAAGTATTTAGGTTATCAGATGTACCTTTACGTATTGTCTCTTTGGTAACAAAACAACTGCATTTATTAAACATTTAATGTGCTGTAGATGGGATATTTAGAGCTATACATTTAGTGTAATTTCATTTTATGTCATCTTACAAATCCTATAGCAGCTCTAACCAAATCGAGTAGTAGAAAAACATGTTGCACTTGCAACCCTGTTGAGAATTAATTTAAAGAACATCTGGCTGTTACCGGTGTTTCCCCTCTAGGCTGCTACCACAAACAGCAAGTCTGCCCTCAGTAACAGCAACAAGAAGACCATTCTGCCAGCAGACTTCCAGTTCCCCCCAGAGACGCTGTCACAGCTCAGCCTCAAACCCTCTAGCTCGGTAAGGCTGCAGGCCCCTTCTGGTTAAATGCATTCATTTTTACACATAATTATACCTTCCAGGAAACTCACTGATTCCAATAACACATTATTTTATTAAATCAACAATAGTTATGTCCAGAAGGCCAGAAAAGGCTTTCTGGGGAGCTAGGAGAAGGAATCGGGGACTACGACTACAATAATGCCAATGACACAGCTAACTTCTGCCCTGGTCTTCAGGTAAGACATAGCCTAGTGGTAGTATATCACTATTTAAAGGTATAGTCTCCTATTGCAAGCTAATTGTAAGCTAATACACTTTTTGTCAAATTCAACAAATATCTCCTTGCATTTTGCAATCAGTGGCAAACACCGCCAAAAATACTACGCATTGCTTCAGTGTGTGGGGTGGTGCTGCGGAGGGATTTTGACTTGAGCTCTAAGTTAGCAAGCGTTCTCGAAAATAACTAACCCTGCCTTTTTTAAAATACAAAAACATTTGTATCACTGCTCCAGTATACAGCTACTGTAGCCTGGCTTCGCCACACTAAAGCTACTTTCACACTGCAATCCTTAATGCTCAATTCCGATTTAGTGCTCCAATCTGTTGTTTTTGTTTTGCTGTTCACATGACCTGTTAAATGTGGCACGTATCAGATTCTAGTGTGAACTGATCACGGTTCCAAAAGTGACCCGCATGCGCAAACAAGACGTCACAGGCAGCGCAGCGCGCTGTGTCGAATGTAGGAAAGTATACATTGACTGAGAGACTGAAAGTCAGCCTTACGGTCATTTTACAAGTTGACGTGAGGTGGAAGCCAGCGAATGTATACAGAAGAAAGCCAAATAGCCGACTGTTGTAGGCTTATCTTTGCTCCGCCAGACATTATGCAAATTGCCCGCAGAGCAGACTGCCAGTGGATTTAATCTGCCCATATCGGTAGCGCATTCTTTCTGCGTTGATCGTGGGCATTGATACATTCAGCAAGTCAGACATAGGGCTAATGATCAATGTGTGGGGCAAGGAGGTGAGGATGATGAGGCTCTCCATGTAGATGGCCTAATGCGTGCAATGGTTAACACTTTTCTCTGTCCATCCAGTGACTACTTCATTATTTAACCTACTGTAGGTTTACTTGCAAGTAGGACTACAACTTCTCCCCCTCAGAGGTAACAAATTTCGACCAACAATGGCCATGAGTGAGCCTGACTACGCTAGCGAGGGCGAGTCACACAGTGAATGTCTATCTAGAGTGGCGTCAAAGTCACATCAATTCCGATTTGACTGTTCAGACTGAGATCGCATTTAAAATAATCAGATATGTATCCGATTTAGTACCACATATGAAAGTGGCCCAGATCTGAAGAGAAAATATCAGATTCCATGTTATTTGTCGGATTTAGGCCAGATTGGTGTGCAGTGTGAACGTAGCCAATGTTTCAAGCGCATATTGGTCTAGAATCTGTTCATTTCAGATTTTTCAAGGGTTGTTATCAGTGCAGACCAAAATGCCTCTGGATTGACCTACAGCTAATCAGAGCAACGAAGCATTGTTAACAAAATCCCTCTATGCTGCTCCTTTGTACAGCCATTGTAACCGTTGTAACAGCTGTAATTGGCCTGCCCACTTCTAGGCCGGGTGGAAATGAGTGAATGGTGAAGGTGGCCACTGGCCAGATGTATTTACCATAGCAAATGAAACATGAGCACTTAGATTTGTCTGATTCCCAGGCTAGTAGTAGGCAGGTTAAAATTCCTTGAAAAAGAAATGTGTAAATAATTGAGCTATGGGGGGGGGTGCATAAACAAGTTGCCTTAATCTTTTCCAATGAAGTTTGCTGTTACAAAGCTGGGTGAATTGTGTTTTGGGGTCACTATTTCAGCAGGCCAAATGTCGGATTGTCTCTTTTTTCTTAAAGCACTACTTCCTCATTTATTAAAAGACCAATGCTGGCCAGGAAAGTTCTATTACATTTGATGTACCTGGAACTGTGAACTCAGTTTGAACATTTGTGTGTGTGTGGTCCTAAAGGACGGAGACAGCGACGATGAAGCAGAAGGCTTTGTCTGCTCAGATGACACGCAGCCTTTGGCTGACAGTATTCCAACCTGCTCACAAGACCCTGATGGGATCTTCACTTACGGGGAGAACGACCTGGTACCTGAACCACAGCGGGTGAGAGAGTTTAAGCTTTTCCCACTTAAATTTGGGATTTCTTTCATAACGCTTTCAGCCAATGTTGTGATAATATTGTCTTGTCTCTATAGGTCAACAAAATTGAGATCAACTACGCCAAGACAGCCAAGAAAATGGACATGAAGAGACTTAAGAACAGCATGTGGACTCTCCTGACTGAAAACCTAGAGAACCCCACAGCAGTAGGTCTTGAATTCTAGACAGGCAGACACGTCTGAACCACGTAGTTCAGATATATCTTAATATAAATTATCTGTTCTATTCACCCGGGCCTGTCTGCTGCAGGATGCACCCAACGCGGACACATCTGAGGTTCCAGGGGAGAAGGTTTTCAGTCAGACCACGAAGACCCTACTTCAAAGGTACTATTCCAGCAAGCTCCTCTCCATATCCTTGGCTGTTTTTTCTGAACAATATTACAGCAACAGGAAATGTATGTGTATATACAGGTTTTTGTTGAAGTAGTAGAATGTTAACAACTATAAAGTGCTGTTACCTGTGCAGAGGAGATTGAAATGTAGTTACTTTAGGCTATGGGTTGTAGTTGAAACGAAAATCACAATATTGTAATCACATGCATGTAAAAGTACATTTTGTATTAGTTTGAATGATTGGATTTCATTACGAACCATCCGGTATTTTAGCATGTCAACATTGCAATTTGTGTGTGTATATACTGTATGTGACATAAGCGCATGCATTAAACCCAGCAGCTCAGATTCTCATGTTCATTACACTTGGTCAAAACTCAGAACATGCTCAAACAGAGCATGTTTGTTTTTTATTACATCCTAAATTGATTTGCAAGTTCCAAAACTCAGTTTGAACTCCAGACAAAAACAAATGGCTAAAATATGGCGATATTTAAACACTTAACTCACAAAAAATAATCTATGCACGTTACTTGCGTCTGATCTTTGTTTATATTAACTGCAATGTGTTTCTGCGTAGGCCTACTGTCGCACGCACATGCTGTGGACATGACGGAGAAGGCAGGCGTTGCACATTTAAACATGTTTAAACAAAATGTCTGTGAAACTTGTCAACGTAGACACGCTACACTTTCGATCGTGAAATTATTCTGATAATTTTAACATCAAAGTAATTACGTAATTCAGATTTACCGGCATGTAAACAAAGGCATGAGTTGAAGTTGTAAGCAGTCATTTAGTCAGAATGTGTCCATTCCTCAATTTATAATCCTTCAAAGGGTCCACGCTGGACCGCCCACCGATCAAAATTAATCCAAGGGAATGTTATCATGTGGTGCGGATAGCTCACATCTTGTCAAATGAAGACATCACTTTTAACTGACAAACAAATAGGTATACTCCTTGCGCCTAGAGGTTTCCTTTTATTATCTGGCTACAAATATAATTTTTAGTTTTCACTCCTTATAGTTCAGTTATGTCAAATAGACCTGTATGTGAAACCTGACCTGTATGTGAAAGGCATGTGAAAGGTCTGTTTAAAAACTGTGCCACAGTTAACTATAGCGGTGCTGACAGATTTAACGATTGATTGCTCGTTAACTGTCTATAAAGTAAAGAACGAAAGAAGTAGGCCTACTTATTGTTCTAAGATATAGATAATATGCATTCTGCCATAAATCAATTTAGTAGTATTTACCATCTTTTCTGAGCAAGATGTGTGAAAGGAATTAAACAATGGCCCACAAAGGCCAGTCCAGTGATTAAAACAATAAGAGCTTAGTGTATTGATTAAAGTTTTGTATTTTGCTAAAGAAATTAACCACAGAAAATGAAATGCAGGATAAATATGTGAAACCCAAGCCATTCATGTTATTATATACAGTGCATGATAGTCTCTGTCATGCACACACGCACCTCACAGCAATACACAAAATACCACAGAATGCAAAAATAACAAGTGGTGTAATTTGCACTTGGATCGTAAAATGCACCGATTCAATGCAGCAGTTGTGGCTATATTAAGTTTAATTTTTAGGGCAAGGATTCTGTGTTTGTACCTGAATCTCCCAACAGTCCTAATTGCACTTAAATGCACTACGTTGGTTTAGTTTTGACATATATATATTGTATAATATGTAGGCAATACAAATTTAGATTTTCCTAAAAGAAACCAATGTGTTATTCATTATATGATGACATTTCTTATTTTCTCTTTTGTATATGTACTATTAATAAAAATATTATTAGATTAATTGATGAATTGTTGGAATAATCGGTAGAGTACTCTGTTACAAAAATAATCTATAGCTGCAGCCCTACTTGAAGGTATAATCAGCTATAACAAGATCATTATAAGGAATGCACCTTTTTGTCAAATTCAACACATCTCCACATGGTTTAGCTAGTTTACCATTCTGTGTGCTGAAATAATTATCTGGTACTTCAACACAGCCCTGGCTCTGTAAATAGGTACATTTAAAGTGGTGAACACCGCTCACAACAACAATGCCCTTGGCTTCGCAATGTGTTTGGCGGTGCTGCCGAGGGAGTTTGTTCGGATTTTATCTTGAAGTTAGCAACCGTTCTTTAGATTAACTGACTTTGCCTTTAACACATAATATTATTTTGTAACCTCAAATGTTTTGCATGGTGTATATAGTCTGTATTATTTCCATGTATACTCTGAAGAAAAGAGAGTGGGAAGAAACAAAATGTAGATTTCCTGTATCTGTAGCATAACTGTACACATTAGCATCTGTCCATACATTTCAGTAATGGCACTATGGTTGGGTTGATGTGGTCGTTTAGACGTTAAGGCCTGGGGCTGTGTAGACATGTGAAGACCATGAGTCTTATTCATAGTGTCATCATTTTAAGATAACAGCTGGCAGGGGGCATGGGAATTTTAGCTGCATGAGCAACGTCTAGTGCAACTCAACTGTACTGGCATTCCACTCATTTTATGGTTAGTAGAACAGTCTTGTACACATTTAATCTCTAAGCAGGGTTCACAATGGTAATGGCATTTCTGGAGTATCATGGAATTTTAAATTCTATTATTCGAAACATGGATTGTATGGGAATTTTTTTTTTTTTTTTGTCGACTCAAGGAATATTTTAGTTGAAAATAAATACATATTGGATGTGGTATTACATATTAAAAGGTCTCAACAAATCTTGAAATGATTTGTCTTCTCTGAAAGCGGTTAAATTGGGCCGGAGCTTGTCAGAGCTGAGCTCCTCCTCATCACCTCTGAATTGCCCCCTGCTGTAGCTGGGTTTAATCTCTTTCAGTATCATATCTCTCTATTAATCTCTCAGTAAACATATAATTTTGGTCATGAGTTTGTCTCTATACTCAAAAGATTTTTTTTGGGGTGTAGAATTCACCTCAATGTTAGCAGAGCTACTGCATTGTTTTACCAGGCATCATCACGTGCTAATTAGCACTCTAAATCACTAATTTGAATAAGTGCCAAATTTTACTAATTAATTTTACTAATTAAATGTATTTTGCCAAACTAATGTGAATAAGTGCCAAATTTTCAGTGATGTGAACATGTGAATATTTAAAGAACTTCCACAAACCAAATATAAAGGAACAGAAGAGCAAAGCATGTCTATGTTGTTTGACTGCAGGAATCATTATAAAAGTGGCTCTACAGGAGAATTTGAAACAAATGCATAATGATTGAGAGCCTTAGTACATTATACATTTTGTCACCTGGTTCCCGGATTAATTTATATGGACATTTTTACCACAAACTGATACACACATTGGTGCTTTAAAATTGAACAGAATGCAGGAAATTAAGTTGAATCAATTTAACCACTGGTCTGAATGTTTGCATGCGTAGTACACATAATCACTTTAATTTGCAGCATGTTTATTACTGCTATATTGTCTGTCTCTTGTATCACTTCAGGTTAAGGAAATTCATATTTTTTATCAGTAAAAATCAAGGAATTTTACATTTGACTAGGAACCCTGTCTAAGGTTTTGATATCTAATTTTGATGTATGATCCAGGTGCGTCTCAATTAATTAGAATAGTGTAAAAAAGTTAAGTAATTTAAAAATCTATTGGGGACAGAGTGGTCTGGGATTTCAAAACTATTAACGATGTCAAAACTATCATAAGGGGCTGGACATTATTTTTGATGATGTCATTATGCTGGCATTGTGGTGGAAGATTGTCCTCTATTTACTGTCCATACCTCACGCAGCCTCTCTTCCACCTTTAAGATCCATATCTACGACTGGCTGTTGGATGAAAACATATTGACTGTACAGCTTCTGCCTACTTTATATTTGAGCAACCACAAAACAAAACAAAAACAAATTGACATTTTGTCTTTCTGTAAAAACAGTAGGATACATACACAGAAAGGTAGCGTCCATTTTATTTCCATTCTTCAGGCTTTCAGTCGGAAGGTTGTGGGTTCAAACCCCGGTGTTGACCTACCTGTAAGCATCCTTGAGCAAGATGCCTACCCCCCAACTGCTCCCGGTGGTTGGTTGCAACTTGCATGGCAGCAATCACCAGCAGTCCATTTACCATTGACAAGTGAAACTCTCATATTGTGGATTAATTACACACAAAGTGATATGGTTCAAACCTGTATGTTTTATTCTTGATTACGGTTTACAGCTCATAAAAATACCACATTCAGTATCTCAGAAAATTTGAATGAGACAAAAGATCAGTGAAAAAATGAATTTTAATACAGACACATCGGCCTTCTAAAAAGTGTGTTTGTGTATAAGCACTTGATTGGGGCTCCTTTTCCATGAATTACTGCATCTATGCAGCGTGGCATGGAGTCTATCAGCCTGTGGCACTGCTGAGGTGTTATAGAAGCCCAGGTCGCTTCGATAGTAGCTTTCAACTCGTCTGCATTGTTGGGTCTTGGGTCTCATCTTCCTCTTGACTATATCCTATATATTTTCTATGGGGTTCAGGTCAGGTGGGTTTGCTGGCCAATCAAACACAGTAAGACCATGGTCATTGATCCAGGTATTGGTACCTTTTGACAGTGTAAGCAAAGTCCTGCTGGAGAATGAAATCTGCATATCCATAATGCTTGTCAGCAAAAGGAAGCATGCAGTGCTCTAACATTTCCTGCTAGACGGCTGAGTTGACTGGACTTTGAAACACAGTGAAGCAAAACCAGAAGATGACACAGCTCCCCAAGTCATCACTGACTAGAAACTTCACAATGGACTTCGGGAACTTGGATTCTGTACCTCTCTTCCTTTAGACTATGGGACCTTGATTGCCAAATTAAAGCAAAATGTACTTTTATCTGAATAGAGGACTTTGGACCACTGAGCTACACACCAGTTCTTTTTCTCCTTAGCCCAGGCAAAACACTTCTGATGTTGCCTCTGGTTCAGGAGGAGCTTGACACGACGAATGCAGTTCCTTGATATGTCTGTGCGTGCTGGCTCTTGATGCACTGACTTGTTCACTCCTTGTGATGCTCTCACATATTTTGGAATGGCCTTTGCTTGACAATCCTCTCAAGGCTCCGATTATTGCTGTTGCAAGTGCACATTTTCCTACCACACGTTTTCCTTCCATTCAATTTTCTATGGAAACGCTTGGATACAACACTCTGAACAGCCATCTTCTTTAGCAATGATCTTTTGAGGCTACAATATTGCACTATTTCACAATCTACACATCTGAGATACTGAATAGTATATGTTAATGAGTAAGATGTAATCAAGATTAAAATGAATACAGGCTTGAACTATTTCACTTTATGTAATTTAATCCACGATATGAATTTCATTTAGTCAATTTAATTATTGAAATGTTTTAACTTTAACAATATTCTAACTATGAGATGCACCTGTATATCTTATGTGATTAAAACACAAGCATTGTATTTATTTAATTTTTTATAGATGTGAGCTAAGTAAAGTAAAACATTAGCTTGATATGTCAAGAAAGTGCTTGCGTGAATAGACTATTAATATGCACTGTTGTTTCAGACTGCCTGGAACCATGGCCCAGAACCTGTCTGTGCCCCTTGCCTTTGTGGCTTTGCTGCACTTGGCAAATGAAAAGGTGAGTTTACAGGTTGTAAACTATGATCATAACAAGTCAAATGGCAACAAAAAAAAGAATATACACACACACAAAAACATATTAAACACAAGCTATTAAGTAAAATATTGTTTTCCTTCTATTAACAGAATTTGGAGCTGGTGAAAGTTGATGACATGTCTGATATTATCATAAAGCAAGGAAACTAAAAAGCTGTCTCCTGCTTGTTTGACTAGGATGGCATATTGTATACGATTATCTCATTTCCGTATTTCTCGCTTTCATAAAATATGTATATTTTAGCAACCAATGTAAGTAATTTTTTTAGACATTTGTATAAAAAATGTATAATAAAACTAAACTTAAAATGTTAAAACTTGTATTTATTTTGCTTCTTCTTTGTGGAGATGACTGCTGCATCCTTTTATTAGGTGTATATTGTCAAAATAAATTAAGTGTTTTTTGACTTGTACGGTCTGTATACTGATACTAATGGTGCCATCATCAGGGTGTGTTATTTATTTCAACAATGTAATTTAGCCTTAACAGCCCAGTAGGCTGCAATGTCATGTAATGGACTTTCAGTCCAGATGCTGCCTCTGGTTAAGAAGACAAACCGGTTGGTCAGGGTTCGTGCTATTGACTGCGTCAATGTGACATCATGGCTGGGGTTCATTCTGATGTGCCTAAGAATTAATATAACTATACCTATTAGTTATTATATTTGTTATTATTGCAAAGTTCTGGGGGAAAACATGTTCCTGCATTTTCTGATAGGACTATTTAAACATTTCTAGATTCAAGAATATAGGTACGAACGAGGAACGTTGTCAGGAAGGGAAAACGTTAAAGCTACAGACCTACAGACTGGGGTTAATTATGCAGATATACCACTGACCTACCTTTTTATACACAACTGAGTCTGCTGTTACACAATGAACATTCATATGATATGTGGTTGCTCAAATAAACTGTAAAGCTATACTTTCAAACATTTTCAAAGTTACCAAAAATATGCAGGATAGCCTATCCTGCAAGTAGGCTTGGTTGAAACAACCAAGCCAAAATGACGCCACCTGGCGGCTGTATACTGAAACGTCCGCAGCGACGTCATTTATGTGTGTGTGTGTGTGTGTGTGTGTGTGTGTGGGGGGGGGGGGGTAGGGTAAAATAAAACAGGAAGTTTCAGCGAGGAGGAAACAGTCGCTTGGGTATAGCACCAAATTTAGTCACCAAGTAGCGTTTGAATGTTACCAGCAACATAGAAGATAAATAATTAATCCATCGGATTGTGTCGAGGGACCTTGTTTTCTACAGGATGGATACCGATCCGGTAAGGTTTGGTCGATCTATTTCGTTTTATATACACGGTGTATGTGACATAATCTACTGTAACAGGTGGGGTCTTCTAATTTTAAAGTATTCTAAATACAAAGTAGCATAGGCCTACCTGTTTGTGGATTGGATAGTTATGAACATTGTAGCCTATTTAGGAAGCGTCGTGTTCAAGTTAAACAATACAACATTGGAAGTTCGTAGAAAAGTCTAACGATGGTCAAAACGGCAAATATACCATTGATTGTTTATGCTTTTTTTTCCAACCAATGTTATTCACAAGTCAATACGAAATGAGAACACAATGGTACGACTCTGTTATTGATTAATAAGAACATTACAAACTTTAATGGTTTGTCGGCAAACCTATTGTTTCCTCAAATATAGGTTAATGTAATTTACTCTGGAGTTTTTGAAACTTGCCACCATGTATACTGGTTCTAATTACTCATACATTTCATCAGCTTTACTGTATTGAGGGCTTGTTTCACACAATGAAATCTCACACCTAATCTTATGGTAGGCCTTAACCTTGGAGCATATTAAATCATTGTGGTGAGTAAGTTTGATGTGGTCTTTTTACCAAATGCAAATGAAGCCTCTCCTTTGCATTAATATTTAATTGGGAGATGTGATTGACAACAAATTTTTGGACAGCATTTCGTTTCTATCTGCATAGGTGTCGTTTATCAAGCTGTTAACATATTTGCCTGCTAAATGTCAACCACACAATTTAACAAAAAGGTTGTGTTACAAAGTTTAAACCAATTATGTCATCTTTGAAGTTGGATATAGCCACGTAGCCATCAAGCTTTTTTACAATTATATATTTCAGTGTGAACTAAAGAGCTGCATTGTTGCATCTTAAAAAAAAACCTGGAAGATGTGTTGATGAAATCAGCTCAACCTTTCAGTCAGTGAAGTATTTCTTAGTTCCCGTGAAGGCTGGTCATTCGATAGCTGTCACCCATTCAGTGGACGTCTTACGTGCAGGTACTGGCTGAGACACACTAGTTGCTTGAGCAAAAGACACTGAGAAGATTATAGGAGGGAGATATGGCAGTCTGATTGCGATGAAGGAATTAAGGAATTACCGTGCGATTTCCTGGTAACCATTTTTTGTTTTTGGTCATGACAGAACAGTAGGATGTACGCTTTAATGCAACATTGGGTGTCTGTTATACTCTCAAATCTAACCACAAAGACGCATGTGACTTAACAACTGTAGCCTACCTCAACATTTTAATAAGGTAGGCCTATTGAGAATGCACCATAAATAGAATATTACATAGGATGTGTTTGTTATTTATTGGAAATTTTCAAGGTAGTTGACTAAATGTAACTTGGTATTAGTAAATTGTTGTTAGCTTGATAGGCTACTTGTCAAACCTGTGGCATAACCATAACCTGCCATTGTCATAGTATGCAGAGAAGTGTTTGTTTATCTTGTGTGTCCATTTAGTAAAGCTAGTAATTAAGTTAAGGCAATAAGGTAAAGGTAATAAAGTTCTAAGCGTTATGTTTCATTGTGAAATTAATTTAGGGTTGATTTTAAAGTATTATTTGTAACAGTTATCCCTATCACTTAGGCCATATATTTTTTGCACAAACAATGTGTGTCAATGTGTTAGCACTTGGCAAATCAAATATGCAAATATACAAAAAACGAAATGGTGTGGTCTGAACAAGTCTAAAATGAGGAAATCCTAGATTGAGGTTAAGTAGAGCTACTGTATGCTGTGAATTTGTCGAGTCAGACTCATTAACTTGAGAGAACGGCTCATGAATGTAAATGTTAAATGCCATCCCTCAGTATTGATGTAAAGTGGTCTTTTTCAGGAGCGGGGTGCAGTAGAGGCTGTGCCACAGGACAAGGTGCAGGCGTTAAAGGACCAGGTGGATGGGGTCAAGAGCATCATGACTCAAAATGTGGACCGCATCCTAGCCAGAGGAGAGAGGCTGGAAGACCTCCAAGGCAAATCAGAGGACCTGCAGGCAGGGGTGGGTCTCATGGCAACACCCAACATCTAGTGGGGGCACTGTTCTGGCATGTAGCCTATTTCTCAACACTATCCACATGGACTACAGACTCATAGTCAGCCACTGTGAGGTTTACATGAGATTTGGGAGTGATATGATTTTGAGTTGTGCTGACTGTTTTGATATGTTTCTGGTTGATGAATGTATTGTATTTGTATGGAAATATAGGCTAGGGTTGAATGTAGTACCATACATTCAGTCGGATGAATACTTAAGGAATGTATATGGTATTGTCACATTATTAAGCCATCCTTCACTAGATAGGCAACACATTCTTGTACTACATTATCAATGCTAGATAATAATCAACATCAAAACCTCTTAAATATATATAATATGGTATAACTAAATGAATCAAATCAAATTTCACTTTATTCATATAAGTATGAGCTATCATTCTCTAATTCTATAATATAAGACACTATTGCTAAACATTAGGACTAGGCTGCTGCAATACTATGCTTCCATAATAATTTGAAATGGCTACAGTAGGCGTAAGATATAACATGTGGAGCATATACGCCATTAAGAGCCACTCTAAAAGCGTGAAAATGCACCAGTCATCTATTGATATGTTCTATGTGAGGCGTATCCGGCACCTTTACATAGTCACGGGTCATAAAGTGTCAGTGTTTGTATTTAAACATTGTCAATTGTAAGCCTGTCAGAGCTAAGCAGACAGAGCTGTACATGTTGTGATTTAAAACCCTAAATCTGCATTAGCGTACCTAGATTGGAGTATTCCTTGTTTGACCATTAGATGGCAGCACATATATAAATAAACCCCAACCCCTATTGCACCTATTCATTCTCACACACAGCTATGACTCCTGCAGAACCTAAGAGAGTGAATACATTCATGTGCAGTCACCATAACTTAACATAACCAACGCATTGTGTGCTTTAACTATATGCTGTGTTTTCCATGCACTCCACAATAGCAACGTCTCCATGAAGGATATCTGGTGAAACAATAAACACTAAAATCTTCCATACTACCATCGAAGCTGAAATGAGTCCCTTCTAATTATCCATGCAGTGCTTTCTAATAAGGAAGAAGCCTACTCCCAGTAAAACAGTTTAGTAACATATAATTGCATCTCGTGTACATTAAACAAAAGGTTTTCAGCTTGAGCATGCAAATCTGGGCGACAGTGGGCAGAGAAAGAGAAGTTGCTGGTTGAACTCTGCTAATTCCGACCAGTGTTGACGTGTCCTTGAGCAAGACCCATAACCATACCTGCTCCCAGTGGTTGAATGTCAAGTCATGTTTATTTATATAGCCCTTAATGACGTTAGATTCACAAAGGGCTGTATAGTCTACATTTCACATGGAAACAAACAACATCCCTTTAATCTGCTCCACCTCCCGGGCAAGAAAACACTTCCATTTAAAAACCCAATGGGGAGGGGGGGGGGTTGGGGGGGGGGTGTAGAAATGTTAGGAAGGGACCACAGGGAGGAATCCACCTCTCCAGGACAGTTAAGATGCAATAGGTGTCGATAGGCCAACAAGATTGAGCAATTATGCATTGAATGAAACGTATCACATTGTGCATTAAATAAAAAATAAAAAAAACACGTTGTGTACAAAGTTAGAATGGAACCTTGCATGGCTGAAATGTGTAAATAAGTGAACGTGAGGCAATCCTGTACAGCGCTTCGAGTGGCTGGTAGGTAAGACAACTGCTAGTCCGTTTACCATTTAGTCCAGCTACATTTAGGCTTCTCATTGGCTTCTGAATGCATTTGTCCCCATGACTAAATATGTGTGTGTATGAATACTATCCACTTTCTTACCATGATACATGCACTACAGGCTATAATCACATATTTCTCAGAAGAGGAATAATTTCATTGTATGGCATTTCTTCGTCGCCTATAGAATATTTAGGTAGTGTTAAAAATTGTAAATAGCCTTTACTTATTATATAAGTTGAATATTTGACTAAACCTATATATTCTGATTAAATCATGATCTTCTATGGATGGCAGTGATGCAGTCGGTAGAGTGGGCCGACAGGTTATTCAGGGGTTGCTGGTTTTAACCCCATGAACTCCTCACCTCTCCTTGTATGGGTAAATGTGAAGCTATACTGTACAGCGCTTTGAGCGGCCGGAAGGTTGGCAAAGCGCTGTGTAAAATGCAGTCCATTCACCATTCTAGAGATTTGTTTGTGCATATCTGGAGCGGTTATTCTGCAGTCAATAAGTCCAGGTCTCTGAATGCAACTTTATTCAACATAGCCCTTCTCACATGCGGTCTCTCTGTCATTTACAGACACGTGTCCTTCATAGGGTCATGAGTGAATAAAAACAAGGCCAGATATAGTCTACCTGTATACTGCCAACGTTTGAAATTGTTTTAATATTGACTATGTATTTCCCCTGTCCCCCCCACAAGAGGTGTTTTGTCTCTTGCTAGGCCATCATTGTAAATGCATAAATGATAAATACATTGCCAGTATAATACAGTGAGGTATAGTATATTGGCTATTCCAAAGGGTTGATGCTCTAATTATGCACATCTGTGCATGAGAGATGTTCATAGGCTTGGTCAATAATGGTTTTTGATGGTGCTCTGTCCCTTACTATAGGCGCAGTACTTCAAGCAGACATCCCAGAAAGTGGCTCGTGCCTACTGGTGGAAGAACGTGAAGCTGGTGGTGGTCATCGTGGTCATCGTCCTGGTCATCATCCTAATCATTATCCTGCTGGCCACTGGAGTCATCCCAACCAGCAGTTCTACGGCCCCTGGCCCAGTCCCTACCTCCAGCAAGCCGTGAGGAAACACTCGCACAGCACAGCAAACATGCATTTGCTTACATGTTTGCACTGCAAACATGTAAGCAAATAGTGAATGGACATGTTCAGAATCATAGGGGTTAGGGGGGATGAAGCCTCATGATTTTTACTAGTGAGATTCATATAGTGTTGTCATTCTTCTTGTTTTTCTGTTTCTTTTTGCTGGTCATTGAAGTACGCAATTCTGTTATTTGAGAATACTGTGACTCTTATTGGGAGGTGGGGGTTCAAATTCCTGAGGCTGACAGTTGTGTTTTTATTATTTTTCTTTCTTTCATAAAAATGCAATATTTTGTATATATTTGGTGGTCACCAGCTCAGATCCATATACTATGATAATTCCCCACAGTCCAATTAATACAACGCTGACATTCCATTACATGTATTTAAATGATGGAAGACTTATTTGTGCATTCCATTAAGACATTATGTCAATGTCTAAAGGATAGTGTGGCTTTGTACATCTGAGCCATAGTGCCTGTCCTTCAAATGGGACATATGCAATCTGTAAACCTTATGTTAGTAGCATGTGATATGATTAGCTGCCAAATACTGTCTAATAACTATTGACTATTAAATCTCATACCAGCAAAATGTATATATTTCTCACCTAGGTAAAGGAATGTATTTAATGTATTGCTACCGTTTGTCATTCAGTTTAATATGTAACATTATAGCTTGTTATTGGGTTGTGTGTGTGTGAAGAGGTGTCAACTCTTTTTTACACATAACCAAATCACTGCAGAAGTGCACAGCACATTGCTGTTGTTGGACAATGAAAATCATTTGCAAAGTTTATTTCCTCTGAATAAAAAAAATAAGAAGATTTACACATGGTCAACGTTAAGTTATGACTCAAAATTAACTTGTGGTTTTCCAACAACAGCAATCTGGTAATTTTTAGATTTACAACACATGTATAGATTTGCACAATTGTGCAATGTTGAATGTCTATTCCTAATAATCATTCTTGAATTTAGTTTTAAAATATGTCTTCCCTTGTTTCTGGCCTCTGATGACAATGTTTTATCTGAGTGGGATTTCTGGATATTGCTGTATGTCAACTCCTCTGCCAAGAGTAAGACTTAGAGCACTATTTTTTTTTGTTGAAAAGCTCTTTCATTGTTACAGCCAAGCAAAGGAAATATAAGTTACTTGATTTTAACATCTAATTGTATGGTAATACTTTGAATAATAAACATGCTCCATAGGGCTTGTGTATCAATTTCTTTGGCCGATATGTGCAGTCAGTGCCTACAGTATGTGTTATCCCATCTGAGAAAGATTACAGTATATTTGACCAGCTACTGGCTGCTACCTATCCTCTAATTCCACAACATCTTAGGTACTATCTATAAATATATTGTACTGAAAAAGTATGGTAATGCATTTGATTACAAGTTTGTGACATTTCATTGTGAAATATGATTTGAGATATTTAGAAGTGATGGAATTTGAAGTCAGTTAATTTCACAAACATATTTTGGACTGAAGGAATATAAGGAGCCTCTCCGGGAACCATCACCTTATCGTGGTGGAGAGGTTTGGGTGCCCCTATGAACCTGAGGGCTGTGTTGTCTG
>JAODLL010062318.1:0-17748 GCA_026546735.1 Forbesichthys agassizii
TACATTCTTGCGGTGAAAATCGGTGTCCCTGTTTATACATTTTACTGGGCAACCATTAAGGCTGGACGATGCATCGTCATTGCGATGCGAGTCCCTGCAATAGTCCTGTGTGTGTGCGCGCGATGTAAAGTCAACCAAATTTACATTAATTATTCGTGCAGGCTGCAGCTTCAAAATTACATTTAGTGGAGCAGTCTTCTCCACTAAAACGAATAATTTCAAACGAACACGTCCACTCTCTCCAGTAATGCTGCAGGCAGTGCCAGAGGGAGGCAGACTATCAGATGAGGATTACGTTACCAGTGGACTAGGAAAAAGGTAGATTTAACTAGCTAACATTAAAATTGAATTCATAGTTCAAACGATAACAATGTTCTCTATTTATGCTGATGGCTGTAACATCTGTGTAGTCAAGCATTAGAATCAGCGGCATATTTGAGTTGTATACCAGTTCGACGCCACTTGGAGCGGTAGCCAAAGCAGATACTGAGGCTAGTACAGACAACCAATCCTGCGTTTACATGAATTCTTCATGTTGAACACTAGGCTAGGTAGACAAACAAATGCTTTTTCATAAGGTTATCGTCATGGCAGCAGTTTACGACCTACTTTATTGGTTTGATTTGACCCTGTACAACAATCAATGTTGCTAATGACAAAACGAGTGTCTCAGTAGCGATGAATGACTATCCTAAATGGCTTGTTGCTAGACTAAACTATAGAAATACGGTAGGCTATTCTAAAGTCAAAATACTTGATGCTCTCTTGCACATGAACAGCGGAACTGTTTGTGAAGGCTACCATAATTCCAAAGATGAAGAAATAGATTTTTTTTTCTTTGTGGCTGGAGTCGGGAGAACCATCTCGGACACAACAATGTGCATGAAGTAAAAGTACTAGGCTTTCAATCACAATGACTAATGCGGTAGGTCTACCCATAGTTGGGGTAAGAAGAGGATGCCATTTTGTGTGCTAATGCAGGCCACTTGGCCACATACTTGTATGGCCAAACATTCTGTGGGGAATAATAAAAAACACCTGACAGCAAATTATGTGCTGCTTATGACCAATTAAGAAGGTTAGTAGCACAAGTGGGGGGAAATGGTCTGGAGCGTCTTGTGGAGCCATTTATTTTGAGATAGATGGATGGATATATATATATATATATATATATATATATATATATCGTGCGCAGAAGATAGCACATAGTGCAATGTCAGTTTTTCCATACCGTGCATCCCTAGCCCGCTACTAATGGTGTTGCACTCTAAAGTGACTGGTCAGTCTTTCTGTGGTCGTCCCGTCTCATTCCAGTGCTAGATCAACCTCGGTCTGCAGAAGGGCTGGCTCACAAAATGGTCCCTCCCTTTCGAAGGCCAAGAACAAGCTGCAAAACGTAGAGGCATATTTGACATGGCTTACCGACTTACCCTAAATCACTGTGGAAATAAAGTAAACCTGCAGGAACGATGACAGATGTTTGTTCCTTTATTGAAACCAGACACGTTGTGTTGAGCATTGTTGTGGCACCAGCTTTCTTCACCTGCGGCCCTCTGCTTTTATCTGCACGTGCTGCCCTGTGTCTAATGTCTGGCATGCGTCTTCTTTGCTCAAAGGTGGTTTGTGACGAGAATGGCTCTAAAGGATACGGCTTCGTGCACTTTGAGACTCAGGAGGCAGCGGAACGGGCCATTGAGAAAATGAATGGCATGTTGCTCAATGACCGGAAAGTGTAAGTGTTGGCGACTTTGTCCCCACCGCCGAAGTTTGCTGTGTGGGATTTTATTGATTTTTTTTTTTTCTGTCAGAACTTCACGTTTGATCTCTTAAGTTGATAAACCTTATTACAAATGTTTTCTTTCAATGCAGATTTGTGGGTCGCTTCAAATCTCGCAAAGAACGCGAGGCAGAGCTGGGGGCCCGAGCCAAAGAGTTCACAAATGTTTACATCAAGAACTTTGGGGAGGACATGGATGAGGAGAAGCTACGGGAAGTCTTCAGTAAATACGGTTAGTTTCCATACAGATGCAGTCTGGTAAATTATAACTTAATGCGATAACCACACGTCACAGAACTGTAAAGGAACAATTGCGTGACGTCTGTTGCATCTCTTTGGACAAGGAAATGCAATGAGTATCCGCGTGATGACTGATGACAGCGGCAAGTCCCGCGGGTTTGGCTTCGTCAGCTTTGAGAGACACGAAGATGCCCAGAAGGTAAACCACAAGTCAGTACAGCTGCCCTCTAGGCAGTAATGTGATCCACGCAAACAATAAGAGAAACCTAGGCCTGTTTGTTTAGCTTTATCGCACATTGTGTATTTGTATAGTGATAACTGTTTAAGTGCCCCAGGTGCTGCAGTGCCTCCAGAATCTCACATTTCCTCCCCAGTGTCTGTTCTGAAATGCAAGTATTCAAATGGTTCCTTCTGTGTAGGGAAGAGGCACAGCGGGGGTTTGAGCCCCTCAGACACGACGTGCTAACTTGGGTTTTGATGAAAATGCAGCCTGGCACGCAAGTGCAAAACCTTGTCTGCCATCACCTGCGAGTTTCACTACTGTTGTGCCGTGTTAACCCAGGCCGTTGATGAGATGAATGGGAGGGACCTGAATGGCAAGCTAATCTACGTTGGCCGCGCGCAGAAGAAGGTGGAGCGACAGACGGAACTGAAGCGCAAGTTTGAGCAAATGAAGCAGGACCGGATGACTCGCTACCAGGTCTGCTCCCTAACTGCATGGGTGTCATACTGCACCCCCAGGTTGCAGGCAGATGTTTTAAAGAGCCAGTTATTGTCGTTTGTTGTAATTGCATTTAAAAAATAAAAAAAAACACTTATAGCTTCATTGCAAGCGTCGGCCCTGTCCAATAAGGATTGGTGACAGAGTGCAGTTTTGTCAAATTCAGTGCTCTCTTCTCAGTGGGCTGCACTGGCCAAAATGGCTGCCACAGTGTCTATGTAATGCATGTGACCCCAGTCCCTTTCACATGGACTCTGGCAAAACACTTGTACTACAGACAAATGTTGCAACACAATGTCATAATGGGTGGCGGCAGTCGTCTCTGAACAGTTTGGTTTATTATCTTCTGTCCACGTTGTCTCTTTAGGGTGTCAACTTGTATGTGAAGAATCTGGATGATGGGATTGATGATGAGCGACTGCGCAAAGAGTTCACCCCATTTGGCACCATAACCAGTGCCAAGGTAAACTCACTAGCCGTGAGCTAGCTACGTAATGTTAAATAAAACTAGAAAATAGATGTAGCTTCAGTGTTAATGATGTAAAACGGATAGCTAAGTGTTCATTATGTGCTTTCCTTTAGCTAGCTTTCAATGACGATGAAGCAAAACCCCCCCGCCCAGTTGGTCAAACTCCGTGTGTGTCCGTGTGTGTCCGTGTCCCACATCAGGTGATGCTGGAGGGCGGCCGCAGCAAGGGCTTCGGCTTCGTGTGCTTCTCCTCCCCGGAGGAGGCCACCAAGGCGGTGACGGAGATGAACGGCCGCATCGTGGCCACCAAGCCGCTGTACGTGGCGCTGGCCCAGCGTAAAGAGGAGCGCCAGGCCCACCTGACCAACCAGTACATGCAGCGCATGGCCAGCGTGCGCGCCGTGCCCAACCCGGTCATCAATCCCTACCAGCCCGCCCCCCCGTCGGGCTACTTCATGGCGGCCATACCACAGGCCCAGAACAGGCCCGCCTACTACCCGGCCACGGGCCAGATGGCCCAGCTCCGCCCCAGCCCGCGCTGGGCCGCGCAAGGCATCCGGCCGCAGCGTTAGTAGCCCTCCCACGCCACCCTACCCCACCCCCGGTAGTGTTGTCGTGGCTGACCGCCCGTGTCTGCTGTGTTGTCTAGACTTCCAGGGCATGCCGGGAGCCATGCGGCCGTCGGCCCCGCGCCCCCAGACCTACAGCGCCATGAGGCCTGCCTCCCAGGTGCCCCGGATGATGGCCACCCAGCGTGTCGGTCAGTGGTCTTGTTGTTTGGGTTTATACAGTCTTCTAGTTGCCTGGGTCTCTATAGTGTTGCCTGGGTGTCGTCTACAGTCATGATTGCATAACTCGTTCATTCCCCCCTGCAGCCCAGACCATGGGGCCCCGGCTACCCACACAGGCACCTGCCGCGGCCCCCGGCGTGCGGGGCGTGCCCCAGTACAAGTATGCCACGGGGGTCCGCAATTCCCAGCAACACATGAACCCTCAGGCCCAGGTGGCCATGCAGCAGGTGAGTGCCCTGTCTGGCTGCGTGATGATGATAACTGTGGGAACGTCTGCAGCCGTGTCAAATTCAGTGCTCCCTCCTCAGTGGGCTGCACTGGCCAAAATGGCTGCCACAGCGACTCTGCCGTTTATGCGCCCCCAAGTCCTTTCTATGTGGACATGGGAGATGACCATTCGCTGCAAACACTGTTTTGTGTGCGCCAATGCTTATTGTGGCGATTGTTTGGGGTCATTGGTGACGGTTGTTTGTTTGCCATCCCTCCCTCTAGCCTGCTGTGCATGTGCAGGGCCAGGAGCCTCTGACGGCCTCCATGTTGGCTGCAGCGCCCCCACAGGAGCAGAAGCAGATGCTGGGTAAGGCTCGCCAAGCCTGAACACTCTCCATTGGTGTGTAGCTTCTGTCTTCTTGATCTGAGACT
The DNA here is from genome assembly GCA_026546735.1 of Forbesichthys agassizii. Classification (NCBI taxonomy): domain Eukaryota; kingdom Metazoa; phylum Chordata; class Actinopteri; order Percopsiformes; family Amblyopsidae; genus Forbesichthys; species Forbesichthys agassizii. The sequence goes on from JAODLL010062318.1 coordinate 4,641, forward strand.
CCCTAAAGAGCTTTGTTGGCAGTACAGGCTTATTATAGAACTACATAAGGATGACTCAAACAGTACAGCTGTCTAATAGTTGTTTTGTGTAGCAAGCGTTCCACAGTGAGCAACATTTGTGAGTCTTCCACTACTTTATCTACAAATTGCCTTAGCGTAATTGTTATGCACTATTTCTGATGTTCCAGGTGAGCGTTTGTTCCCCCTGATCCAGAACATGCACCCCAGCCTGGCAGGCAAGATAACGGGCATGCTGCTGGAGATTGACAACTCTGAGCTGCTCCACATGCTGGAGTCCCCAGAGTCGCTCCGCTCCAAGGTCAGTCCTACGAACAGTAAAGACAGCACCCCTTACGTCTGCAGAGGTTTGTGTCAACAGTCTTGCATGTGAGCTGAAAGGGGTATTGATCAACTGGATAGACTTGTACTCGGCTGTAAAAAGCCAATGCATGTAAAAAAAAAAGTGCATCGGTTGCATATTCTGATGCAAATGTATTTTTGCTAGCTGTTGCCCAGCTAAAGCTAGCTTAGCTTGACTGCTGGCAGAGGTGGAAGGAAGGTTCCTCAGTATTTACCGTAAACAAAACAATCTAGGCTAGCTTCTCCCTTGTGCTCAGGCATGTTGAATGGTAAACGGGTATGGTTTATAAACCTGTGCGTTTCATGTTAGACGTTACAGTTGTAGTATAACCGATTACTGCAATAGGTGGACGAAGCGGTGGCTGTTCTGCAGGCCCACCAGGCCAAAGAGGCTGCTCAGAAGACTGTGCCCAACTCTGCTGGTGTCCAAAGTGTTTAAACCCAAGGTTCCAGTCGGCCCAGCTTTGTCTTGACAAAGGTTAGCAGGTGACACATAACGTACGCCTTCTACATCACTACCAAGAAGTTCCTATGTAGCATTAGACATTTGTGAATACAGACTTGACATTTAATAACACTAGCCTGTCTTGTGTTCACAGGAACGGAGGAACCTTGAGACTAGCTTCACCGATGGTAGAAAAAAACATTGTAAAAATGAAAATACAGAAAACAAAGTAAAATAAAATATTGCCATGGTGGGTGGGGGTAATGGAAATAACCTTTTCAGCCAGACCTAAAAAGAACTAGGTCTTGTTAATTTAAGTAAAAACTTAACCAAAAATTTGAAAAACATAATATAAAAATGGATTAGTACGGGGTTTTTAGAGGAGCATTCAGTGAGAGTAGACATTTAATAAACATTCCTTTCCGGCATTTTATCCATTTTAAATTGAACTGAGGCTGTAGGAGTGAAGGCAAAGCCTTCCTTGTATGACACTTCCCTTGACTTTTGCTTGCTTGAATAAAACTCAACAAATTACGTGTTGTGTTTTTTTCTTTCTTTACAAAGATGGAAACTTGATCAAAGTTTGTATTTTATTATCGACGTGTGAGAAGCAGAGGGGCGTAAGTGACATGAGTCTTTTTGATACGAACACGTTTCATATACATACATGGGCCCATCTGAAAATATGAACGAAGCATAACATACAGTTTGAAATAAATAACGATAATTATAAAATCTAAAAACACAAAAATATCCGTACCACAGGCTTTGCTAATGTACATGTCTCAATGCATGCAGTTACGCTGTCTCGGCACCAACTGGCTTAGTATGTTCAGTATTTTGGTTAAGAATAACTTAATTAGGAATTCAATTGTGCCTGTTTGGCAGTAAAAGCTCATCGTGAGCTTTCATGGCTGTTTCACCCAAAATGTCACGCCTCTAGTTGTCACCTCGCCATCATGGTATAAATGTTTGTGCCTGATGCAGGCCAGGCGATCATTTATTTGGCAGAACAGAATTAGATATTTCCTGAACATGTGTAGAAGCTTTATTGTGCAACCCATGCTGCTGTAAAGACATTGTACAGTATCACCACTTGTGGTGAGAGGAAATGCTAATTCTGTTCTGTAGAGTTACGATACACTACATTGAAATACATGGCACTGGGTCATTCTCACTGAACAATATGTAAGCAGCATGCTTTGCGCTACTTTGCGCACACACTAAATCTTATGATGGCTTAGCTTACCCTTTTGCAAATCTTTACAGGACAATCTAATATAAACAGTCAGATGTCGGTGTATATAAAGTCATGACTATGCTGTGTAATTCATGTATTTTGTTAAAATGTAAGTAATTTTATTTGCAAATTGATGGTTTTTTTTGCACTGCGGTGACATCAAGCACCTAAATGCATATCGGTGACATCTAGTGGTGCAGTTGAAAGCAATGTTTATCTTGCACTAAACTATCAAAGACACATTATGGCAGCTTATTGTCCAATGGCTTTAGCTTGGTCCATCAACTTGCGGAACATGTCCTCCAACTGGGTCTGGAAGCTGTCTGTCAGAGGCTTGAGCTGTTCCTGCACGCTGGTAGCCAGAGGCCTGACTTGTTCCTCCACACTGGAAGCAAAGGGCTTCAGCTGTTCCTGGATCTTGGCAGCCAAGGGCTCCAGCTGAGTTTTGCTATCCTCCAGGAAGGTCCTGTGAGAAAATTGCACCCAGCCTTTAGTCCATAAGCGACATATCAATATACAGTTGTAGGCTAGAGCTGAAAGGCTTTTCTAAAGCCACAATCCAAACAGCAGCAGGTGTTGTATAGGTTTGCGGAGGCATCAGTTAATATACTGTAGGTTACCTAAAGACTAAATCCTAACAAACACATATTTGTGCCTTTACTGTGGCAATCTATTGTAAAATACAGTATACCAACACACTGAGAGCAGTGCATGTATTATCCTGCTATAATCTCATGTTGGTGCGTGCCGTCTTAGAAACAGTAAAACTGCATTCATGTTAAAATGCATTCACTCACTGAGCCTGGCTGGTCAGCTCATGGGCATGAATGCTTTCTTTGAGCTCCTGAGCTGTAGACAGGAGCTTGGTCCTCATGTCCTCGAAGAACTGCGTCATCTTCTCAAGCTCAGATGGAGCCTCCTGAGCAAGACTACCTGCGTATGATCACAAACATGGAGTCGTATATCAAAGCTTTATTGGTCATGTCTATGGATTTGGGTAATAGTCGGGACTTTATTTGCATGAACATTCTTAACTAAAATATGTTGGTAGTTACTTCTGGAGCATACCTTGTGCCAGAGCAAGCACGACAAAGGCGGCGATGATGGCAAACTTCATGATTGCTGATTTGGAGGAGAGACCTTTGGAAGCAATGTTATTCAGTTAGTAAAATAAGATTGCAGTGATAACTACTTTCACTAATACTGGTTTAGAAAACAACTAAGATCATCATGCTTCCTTTCTAAATAATAATGTGACTGATGTAATAGATGTCACATTAAGTGCACCAGCATCTCAAACCAAACCAAATGCTCTGTTGGTCCCACACACATTAAAATGTGCTGCCAGTTGGATGTGAAAACCGATCAGCTTGTTTTTCAACAGATTGCTCTGCTCAGGGTGCAAATACTCAATGATATATTTACATGGAAAATTGTAGTTCTGTTCTTTTAAAATGTCATATAGAGCACATGTAAATACAGTACTGTATGTTTTTATTTTATATACGGTACTTACTGGCTTTAGTGGGCATTATATTTTCTACATTTGTATGCATGTCACATACCACACAATTTCACAATTGAAATACTGTTAAAAGGCTACATATTATGTTATAGCCTTTGCCAAGTGGTAATACACTGCAGATTGTATGCCCATGTTTGTTCAAACCTAGTTACTTGTTTTATCAGAGAAATCACAACCATACTGTATGTCTGACTTCCTTTTCTTTTTTCCCAATAAAACTATTTTAAAACTAATTAGATTATGTAAATTACAAAATGTAGTGTCAGCAAAAAAGTGTACAGTAAAACATGTTTCCTGTGACCTTAAGGAAGATCATTTCAAAGCCTAAACTTTATCAAAAAATACGATGAGCAGCACTTACCTGTACTGCAGGACAATTCAGACCAGATGGTGCCTTCCTTTAAGATTCTAGATCTTCTTATAGTCAGGCAGCAGGACAAACACTGCCCACAATCACAGCTTGAACCCTATTGGATGCGATGGTGTTTGTGCTGGCAAATGTGCCACAGTGGTTTGACCCTTGCAGCTCGCACTGCCACCTAGGCAATCCACTGTATGTCAGAGTCCAATGGTCCCTCTGTTATGGAGGATGGCTGACCAGCCATGCTTGTGGGTGTTACATCATTTTGCAGATTAAACCCAACCATGTAAGCACTGCTAGTGGCATTTAATGAATGGAGCGCTGAGTAAGCAGGACAAACAGATGACCTTTACACATCACCCTCTTAAGTGTTTACCTGATAAGCCTGAATGAATCATACGTGTGTGCATTGTTGGTCATCTTTACAATCACCTCTTTGGTTGTACATTGTGTGCTTTTAACAAGGTCAATAACACTGGATCTTTGGTTGGTGGAGCACAGAAGTATTGCATTTATATAGTATATTAACTTTATATATATATATATAATATATAAATGAACACGGACTGAATGTGTCAGAATTATTTGGTATACGGTATATTCATCTCAGATGCTTATGAGTTCATTCAGCCTTGTGTGCCTGACATTCTCGACGCCATACAACAAGCACACAGAGAATTGGGCACATGGTGCTTCTCATTAAAAGTCCAGACCTTTCTAAGCTCTCCCACACACCCGGCCAGGCTCAAACGTCATCCTGCCTTAAAGAAGACATTTAGTTAACCCTAAAGTGGCTATCAAGGGCAGAATATTATGTGTGCCGTATTGATAGAATTATTGTAATTCAGAAATTATTTTATTTGAAAGTTTACATTGCAATCCATATAATCTCAATTGAGTTATATTTCCCCCATAAACCCAATTTTCCACCACAGCTCACGTTTTTTTGTTTGAAAAACAACTTCTCATGAAAAGGTGTGTGACAGCAGGTTAAGAAGTAGAGAAGGGTCTAAGCCAAACGATGAAGACGTCTATGGTCGAAGCCTAAACTAGGGGGTCTCTGGGTGAGGATTAAGGAGTAGGTGAGAATACTTAGCACTCAGTATAGGATGCTGTCAGTGCTGTGTACAAACCATCACAACAATGTTTTTGTAACCACAGCTGTGGGCAATTCATAACACAAATCGAGAAGGAACATCCAATGTTTGGTACAGCAAAACACAAAATGTCTGCTAATTAATGTATGAAAAAATGAAGGTAGCAGTGAGCAAGGATCTTGCACAGGCGCCATAGGAAATTTGGTAAGACATTTGCTAAGACATTTACAAAAAGAAAATCCAGACTTGCCTTTGTTCCTCTGATGTGTTTAGATCCATTGTAAAATGGGGGGGAAGGGGGGGGTCTACCAGCCAGCAAACAAACAATAAAGCAGGAAGCAGGACTCTCACAAAGAGGCCTTTAGAGAACAACACTGAAGATAATTTAGTAGCCTCTAAATGCTGCTGAGATGTCTACAGTTTCCCTCAGTATAAACACATATGGGTTTAATTAACATTTGCTTAGACAAACGAGATTAATTGTCATGCGTCAAGAAAGCACTTCCAATGAGAGATTTCCATAGAACTAAAGTTGGGTCTGTGTGTTGGCCTGTACAGATATACTGCACTATATTAGGCCTACTATAGTATCAACAATGTTGAATTGTTGTATCAACACTGAAATGTTTCAGTGTGAGGAGGAGCTATAGGGTTTATGGGAACGAACGTGATACACTATAGCCTACATACAAATGTTTTCAGTGTATGTATGCACTTTAGGCTACCTAATAACATACGCTGTAAAACATTGGCAGTATTTTTCACATTTTAAATCCTTCCTGGATTACATTTAAATACTGGGGCAAGTTTAAGAAAAGCACAAGGCTGCAACTGTCCAGTGTACTGCGCCCTCTATTTGCTTGTGCCAGAGAGCAGGCTCAGATTTCTTGGTCCGCTATTTCTCCGCCTTCTCACTGACAAACCAAGAGCCTAATCCCGGAGGAAGATTCATAGTGGCAGTGGACGTGGTGTGTTTGGGAGAAACATCATTAAGTGCCTGTTTCCTTCGTCGCGTCTTTAGTAGTGTTATTTAAGCCTTGCCATCTCTGCTTCTATCACAAAACGTCGCTTGACCAGCGCACGTTTCTACCGACTACAAAGCCGTGACGTTTGGACAATGGAATCTATCTCGGATGGTATCCGCCCTCAGAGACTTCAACCGGGGATTGGATTCGGTACTGGGTCGACTGGAACCCTTCGTTCGTCTCTTCGGCCGGGAGTTACAGTGCCGATCGCACCCCTGTTACCTCCTCCGGCCTCCCTATGCTCCTCTGCGCCACCTCCTCCTCCACCACCGCTACAGTTCCACAGTCTATACGGCACTATGGGTGGTGTGGGGCTCGGAACAGGGGCTTCTGGGCTGTGCAATCCAGGGAACCCGGCTGTTCTGAAAGAGGCTGTGGAGGCGGTGGTGCGAAGCTTTGCCAAACACACACAGGGTTACGGCAGAGGTAGCGTCCAGTGAACATTCTTTCAATCTATCAAACTGTGTTCGTTGCATGTTTGTGATACGATTTTAACAGGGTGGGAGGTGGCTATAAAATCATTATTGTTTGTGCGTAATGTACAATCTACAATGATCTAAATATCAGGATTCTGCATTCACAGGATTTGTTTCAGATCGAAGAAGAGCAAATTATAGACTAGCCATTTATTACATGACTTGAAGTCATCCACAAGAATGGCGTAGTAGATAAACAAGTCTGTATCCAAAACTAATCGGATTAAAACTCCCCTTTGATCCATTATTTGATGTTCTGTTTTATACAGTTTTCTGAGACACGTTCTATCTTTGTAGATATTGTTCTATCGTATAGCCACATCTATTTATAAATAACATTAACCTGAATGAGACTGTAGATGTAGCCTATAGACAAAAAGTGGGCAGCACAAAGTATTCTGAGTTTATCAAGGTATTAGAGATACACACCATCTGTTGTACAGACTGGAACATCCAAACAGCCTAAAGTAAGTACATTGACTGAAATAATTAATCTTAATAGTAGCTCATCAGCAGCAGCACATTTGTTTTATTTCTGGAAGGAAAATATGTTTCTTATAATTTCATCATGACAACACATAATTTATTAACATGCTCCAGGAGAATGAATTTCCAGAAACCCCCAAAAAGTGTTGACGGATGTAAGCAGGGATGTAAAGAGTAAGTGAGTCTATTTTGTTGTAGAGGAGGTGTAGAGACTGGTATGTGCCACTCAATACTCAGATTTGAGATGGGCATACACATGTAATTTTATATAATGGACAATTCTCTTCACAAATTAATGGTATTTTATATAATTAGCATTTGATTTTAGGCTGGGCAAATGCTGCTATATAACAATGTGTCATGAGTTCATCTCTTTCTTTGTATGCTCTAGTTAATGTGGTGGAGGCGTTGCAGGAGTTCTGGCAGATGAAGTTGACCAGAGGTGCAGATCTTCGGAATGGCGCACTAGTGGTTTATGAAATGGTCCCGTCCAATAACCCACCCTATATTTGCTATGTTAGCCTACCAGGAGGGAGCTGTTTTGGAAGTTTCCAGGTAAGTTTGGGCATTTCGACAGCTTGTTTGACGGACAACAATTTTGAAGTAACACATCTCTCTCTCACACGTGCACACACGCACACACACACACACACACACACACACACACACACACACGCACACACACACACACAATTATCGACAAGGTCTAAATAGATTGTATATATTGTATTTCTTCAAAAGCAGATTATAAGTTTACACAACTTTTAATATATGATGCTCATGCCCATTACATCTTAATAATATCTTCAAAATAATTGCTAAATACATAATTCTGGCTCATTTTATTTGAAACTTTTATAGAAACGATTTCCTCACTCTCTATAGTTCTGTCCGACTAAGGCAGAGGCACGGCGAAGTGCTGCCAAGATTGCACTAATGAACTCTGTTTTCAACGAGCATCCCTCTCGACGCATCACAGACGATTTCATTGAGAAAAGTGTGTGTGAAGCTCTGGCCTCTTTCAATGTAAGTCGTAGCCCTTGACACTGCCCTTAAAAAGCCCTTGACTCTGTACTAATGTGCTAACTGTACTGTGACCCCTTCCCGCATGAACACTGCTCAAATGTAGACATTGATGGATGTCATTCACAGGGCAATCGAGAGGAAGCCGACAACCCTAGCACAGGGATTGGGGCGTTCCGCTTCATGCTTGAATCCAACAAAGGAAAATCCATGCTCGAGTTTCAGGTACTGGCTGGTGGTTTTGGTGGTGGTATCAAACTGTTCAATCACCCCTCACATAATTAGTTGTTTTGGTTTACAACTTTGACACACAAGTTTTCTATCTCTCCCAGTCCTCACGACCCCACATAGCCTGGTGTAACCAGACCATATTCACTTTGTGTGAATAAAGCTTGGCCACGTTAACAGTCGTTTCCTCCTACTTGGCACAGACATCTGATCAGTTTTGCAACTATTGGGCAGCGCTGAACCAATTGCCCTTTCTACAACTGTTTTGATCGCCTCATCTAGCTCTTCCACCATTTCAAAACATGCTTGATTTCAACATCATCTCACTAACCTATCCTGTTTGGACCGCCAGCAGGGTGGCTGACACTTTTGTAGAATTATTGTGTTTCATAATACAAACAGTGAGAGCTTGTGCAGAAATGTGTGATTCTGGTCTGTGTCTCTTGTTCATGCTTAGCTGTGCTTCTCTTTTCAGGAGCTCATGACCGTCTTTCAGCTTCTCCATTGGAATGGAAGCCTCAAGGCCATGAGGGAGAGACAATGTTCTCGACAGGTACATTTAGCTAAATCCATTATGAAAAAGTACAAACAAACATGTGCATGAACTTCAATTGAAAGGATTAGACTACTGTAGCAATCAGTTCTCTGGAATGCAGTTTAACTTATCTTCACGTTTCTCTCAGGAGGTGTTGGCTCATTATTCGCACCGGGCACTGGATGATGATATGCGTACCCAGATGGCAGCTGATTGGGTGAACCGTGAACAGGGAGTATCGGGGACCGTTGCCCGGGAGCTGGCCTCAACCGAGCGGGAGCTGGAGGAGTCCCGGCTGGCTGGAAGAGAACTGCGATTCCACAAGGAGAAGAAAGACATCCTGATGTTAGCAGTGGGCCAACTTAATGCAGCTAACTCAGCCACACTCCCATCTCACTAAATCATCTGCTCTTCATGGAAAAATTGCTTTTTAAACTTGGTAGGACTCCTGATGTGCGTTTAGAATTGGCGAACAGTGGCGAATGTTCGTGACGAACATGTTTGCTTTGAACTTGAATTTTGAACGGTTTGTGTAAACATTCCAAAAATATTGGATTTAAACTGTCACCCTTCATCCAGCTTCAACGTATGTTCGCCGAGAACTACCTCCTCAAACCGGTTGATTTTGTTCGCAAACATTCGCGGTGAACACAATGCAAACTCAAAACCGTTTAAATATGTTTGCAAACATTCGCTATGTTCGCCAATTCTGAATGCACTTCTGTATTTAACACAACCAAGAGGTTTTAGTGAATTCTTGTCAGCTTTTACATTTTATTTTTTATTTCATTGTTTTTTTATTTTATGATGATTTGAGAACCATATATTCAAGCCTTGTTTTCTGCACATATGTCCTAACAAGCGATAGCCATTGCCTCATTGTGCCTATAGTTATTATAGATCAGCAGTGCTTTATTGTACATGCCTGTGCTTGACAGACCAGCTGACTGGGGTTTGCACAGTTTATGCAATTTCATTCTTCCAAGCTCACAATTCTTAAATTAATTTCCACATCAGAGCTCTAGAGAGACCAGGTTGCAGTTCATGAGTGAATGAACCAGGGATATACATGTTTACTATAGTATCAATAGCCAACCAAACAAATCTCACAGATACCAATAACTGCAGAATTCTGCCAAAAAGTATTAGTATATGGTATAGTAGTGTATTTATAGTATTGCACATAAAAACAGAATCCTGGCAAAAATCCCACTTATAGGTAGAGTCAGTGATGATGGAGAAAGATTGTTGATATATAATCAAAACAAAAACACATCCCTTCAATGCCATAGGCTGCTCTGTATAACTCGTTTCTCCCATATAACACAGGCATTGCCGAGGCTGGGACAGTGTTGTGTGGTGCGATCAACACCACTTTGTTTGTGTTTCTATTTACAGAGCCAGGGAGCACACAGGATGGACAGCTAGCAGACAGCGAGGAGATATTTGCGGAATTTGACAAAAAAGTGTATTTGCAATCGCTTACCCCATTTTTAAGGTTTTATTTAAAATATATCATATTCATGAAGCTGTTCAATATAATGTATGAACACTAGTACAGGTATTACCTGATACATATTATAATAATATTTTAAAATGTGCATTACACCGAATCTTAATTAGATAGCACATCAAGTTCTCATGATTTGCATTTTCATATCCCAGATAAAAATGGATCTATTAATGTCACGCTGTACCCCCAAAATGGTATACTACCTGAGTACATAAGTATTTTTTGATGGCCATTGGACTGGTAGAATGTAATGTAGGTTTATAATAGGGCCGTAAACCAGTGTTATTCTAGAAAAGAATGTAACTGGTGGAGACAGAAAGGGAATCCAGTAGTTTGTTGATATTCCACTATAATGGCAATGTATTGAGCTGTGCTAAAATGAAGGAATGCAGGAAACCATACCCGTTAGCAAATTCTACATTTGTAGACGTCGCGGATAAATGAATAGCTCAGTCCGCTCTGACTGTACAAACATTACGTTCTGTTTTGCTTTGTGAGACATAGGACCTTTGTAGACTGCCTAATTGTAATCTTTTTTGGAACACTTATTTTTGGAAATGTTTGATTATGTTTGCTTAAATCAAATATACAAACATTTGTTACAATACCTTCATATATTTTGTTTAGTTCCAAATAGTAATGTTTTTTTATACGTCATATTACTTTTGATATACTGTACTTGTTACATTTTCATAACTGATGTTTGATCTTTAGCTTGTAAAGTACGTGCAACCCTTGAAAAGAAGAAATTACCTTACACAAAGGAGTAACTATACTTCCCAACCTCCCAATATCTCCCAAAACATTCGTAAATATATACATTTACCAAAATATGGTAAATAAAAAAAATGTAAGTATGGATTGGCTTTAAAATATACTCTATTTTCAATTAATGATAATCACCTGAAATTAGATATCAAACATTAAGACTGTATGCCAATGAAATATGAATATGTAACAATTACTCAATTTTGAGAGAACTTTGACACTATTGCTCTGCAGCCTTATTGCCACTATCCAGCCCAGTCAAAGATGAATTGTTTTAATACCTGTTGGCAATGTTTTAAAATAGCAATTTAATGAAAAAGACTGCAATTTGAAAAACAGTAGTGATTATTAAAGATATTTAGACTTTTCATGTATAATGTATTATGATTTGCACAAATTTAAGATTCAAGTTTAATTGGGCTGTGTTAGGCAGATAGCTTGCAGTCATGACATTAGTTTTTTGTATCAGTTTTTATATAGTTTAGTTTTTCTATGAGATAATAAGCCCAGATCTAAGAGCTATGTTGTTATATACACTTGTTACTGTCCACAATGCATTTTTTCTTAAACTTAAATGTATTATTATATAATATACTGTTCAACCTATACAAAGATTGTTTACTCATTTGAGTTTGATGCATGACATACTGTATTCAACTAGTTTTAAAAGTTTTATATTACTGTTCTGTTCTCTATATAAAACAAACCGTTTATTAGGCTACAATGTTTCAAATATGATTGTATTTGTGTATTTTCTATTACCAGCGTTTTTAAGTATTTGTATTCCAAATGTATACTTTCATAATAAATTAGCCAGTGGAAGTGTCCATGTGAAGGTGTTTTTAAAATGCCAATGACCTGGCTGCTTTTATTATCCTGCGTTGTGTGTGTGGTAAAGCCATGTTATGATAATATTGTTTAATGTGTTCCCGAGGCCTGCAATTAATTGATTGATTGATGAAAAATAATGTAAGGATAATGTTTTTCAACCTGAAACTCCATGGCCTTGGCTTAAGTTATGTAAAGAACATGTAAAATAAGCAGTATGCTACAATACCCCCACACATTTATGTCAATGCAATGGGTCAATTTGACCTGAATACACCCTGAGACATATAGTTAATATAGTTAATAAAGCCCAAGACACACAACTGTTTGCACAGTTTATGCAATTTCATGCTTCCAAGCTCACAATTCTTAAATCAATTTCCACATCAGAGCTCTAGAGAGACAAGCCTGCCTTTCATGAGTGAATGAACCAGGGATATACATGTTTACTATAGTATCAATAGTCAACCAAACAAATCTCACAGATACCAATAACTGAAGCATTCTGCCATAATGTATTAGTATATGGTATTTATAGTATTGCATATAAAATCAGAATCCTGGCAAAAATCCTACTTATAGGTGGAGTAAGCAATGATAGAGAACGTTTTTTGATATATGATCAAAACATAAACACCTCCCTTCAATGCCATAGGCTGCTCTGTATAACTCGTATAGTTATGTGCCTGAGGCAAACCAACCCGAACTATGTTACAATCCAAGCACTGAGAAGCCATCATCTCTTTACCCTCTGTAGTGTGGGAACCTACACAGGATTCTAATTGCTTGCCCTATACCCCTCACAACTGCACATCGGGAGAAGGACAAGAAAAAAACATGTAATTCTACGTCACTTGTGTGGATCACTTCAACTACAATTCTCCACCAAAAATATGAGCAAAATATTATCTGCTTGTGTGGAGCTAATTGATGTCATGGAATGGAAGATAAAGGAAGACTGCAGTGGAAAAGAAGAATGTTTCAGATAATGAGGATCTTAATAGAAATAAATTAAGAGAGTGAGCTACTGTAAAAGCATCACAGCCAGGTCAGCCACAGGATACAGCCAGCTGTATAAGACAGACATTCCTCCATAGTATGAGCCCCACAGACAGCTGTATGAGCCCCACAGCCCAACTTAATCACAAAAAACGAATGACACAATTAAATGTGCTCTAGCAGAGATGAATTGCAAACG
>JAODLL010062329.1:0-17748 GCA_026546735.1 Forbesichthys agassizii
TTATTTATATTTTTAGAGAGAGAGAGAGAGAGAGAGAGAGAGAGAGAGAGAGAGAGAGAGAGAGAGTGAGTGATGGATAAAAATAAAAACAGAAAGATGGGATCAGGCAGAGAGACAGAGAGAGAGAGAGAGAGAGAGAGAGAATATAGCCTTTCTGTTCATTATGCTACAATACCCTTTTACTTGTGCAAGGGTACAGGTATTGTGCCACCCTGAGAGAGAGAGAGAGAGAGAGAGAGAGAGAGAGAGAGAGAGAGAGAGAGAGAGAGAGAGAGAGAGTGATGGATAAAAATAAAAACAGAAAGATGGGATCAGGCAGAGAGACAGAGAGAGAGAGAGAGCGATAAATAGCTCAGGGTGTTTGTCTCTGTGTATATTTCAAGTAACTGCCTGCTCTGGCCCATTAAATACATGATTATACCTGGATAAGAAGCATGTGTCAAGTGTGGTTCAGCTCTGTTTGGTGCTATGGCAGCATAATGGGCTCCTCATAGGCAATATGAGAGGAAAGAGGAACAACTATAGCTCTGCCAGTCTCATTATATTATAGGCTGTGAATAGCATTTGTCTTCATTGTTGGCTTTTTGCTCCTAATAGTGAAAAGACTTGTGTGCATGCTGCCTGTTGTATGTATGAAGATAGTCATACTACAGTAATAATCATTCATTAGTATGATCATTGGTACAATCTCTAGTATTCACCATGAACCACAAATGGCTTTAGTTTGAAATTAAGAAACAAGAGGAGTTTCCCGTGTGGTGTGTGTGTCTGTGTTTGTGTGTGTGTGTGTGTGTGTGTGTGTGCGTGCGCGCACACACACACACGTGTGTAGTGGGGTCGTTATTGGTGCTGGTACCGTGCATGAGCAAATCATGTGAGAATATGTGATGATTTCTGAACATTATACATTGCACCTATTTACTTTTTACAATAGTGTGATTTAATCATCATTCTCCTGTCCACTACATTATTATTGTCACCACAATGTAATATTGTCACAAATCTGAGTCAATAGACAAGGGTAAATATTGTGGTGTATTGCATTTGGCAAATACCCATTTAGACTTAAATTAAAGTATTCCTTAACACAACATGAAATGTGTGTGCGGCCCTTATTAATAACAATGTGCTGATATGACTGTGTCTCAATTAACTGCAGAGCTAAGTTGATTTCCTCGTGTCAGATTTGAATAATGGTGATTACTATGGAGTCATGTGGGCTGTCAGAGAGAGAGAGAGAGAGAGAGAGAGAGAGAGAGAGATGGGCGAGGCAGGGACATACGTGCCCAGCGTACTGATTGCTAATCTGTTCAGAGCTACACTTTCCATCCATGGGCCACAGGCCTTTTGGGATGCCTACAGCAGGAAGGTAAATACAGTAAATGGCAGTGTGCAGTGCCAGTGCGATGGAACAGTTGTTTACATTACTCACAGAACTTAGCCGCTACTGAAGTACATCTGGTCTGCACAGACGGATGTTTCCAAAATGTATTGGCCAGCAAACACTGCTTCTAAAGGCTCATAGTTGGGTGGCAATGAAACCAGCTATCAGCAGTCTGACAGAATGCTACGTTGAGATTGTTGATATCCTTTCACTGGTTAAAATCAGCTGTCTAAAGCAGTCTACAGTATAGCTGTCAAGGAGAAACATGTATTGCTTTCTTTCATGGGATGAGCTCAGATTACCCAGATTTCCCAGTGTTTTTCTCAGTGGAAAATCTGCTTTGTTTGCAATATTTGCTCTGACTTCTATAATGACTTCAAGATACCATATCTTATGGTGTGTGTTGTGATTAATAAGCATCACAACTGGCAATCCTTTTAAGGAATAATTGATCTACTTCCATCTTTCCCACATCTTGGCCCTTAGGTGGCATGTACTCTCTACCTGGATGACTCCATCTGTCTGTCTGCCTGTTGGTCCATCCCTCCATCCTTCTGCCAACCGGAGAAAGGATCTGATGAGAGGAACAGACCGAAAGGAGAAAAGAAGTGAAGATCTGCTATGGCCAGCAGTAAGTACCAAAGTTCTGATGAAAATATTTATCTTTTTTTGTTCCTTAGAGACGTCTTGAAGGGAATTCTAAATACAAGGTCATAGATGTGTAAAAGGTGAAATCGTACATGATTCTGACCCCTCGGGCCATATTCTGTACTATACATCATGTATACATCCATGAGAAACAAATGCTTACAAATATCACCTCCTCTATATTCTCCGTGCTCAAAAAGATATAGTACTGCCAGCTACATATCATCTTATAACTTGTGTATTTCTCAGTACAGTATATACTGTATGTTCTACATTCATATTAATATTTATAGGATTTAACAGATGCTTTTATGTGTCCATACTGTAGCAGGTCATATGCCAGTCATCTAAGTACATGCATTATGTTTGAGCATTAATTTCATAAGTCATTAGGGCCAGCTTAGTCACTACGCATCCTACGTTTGCAAATCAGCACACCTTATACTATGCCTTGTTTCCATGGTGACTAATCTCACGTCCTGTCTTTTCCATGTAGCAGCTGATGGTGTAGGGAGTCTGGGTGCTGACCAGAACCACCTGGGCATGCCTGTCAACGACCATGGGGCCTGGGCCACGGCCATGAACAACATGGGCATCGTGCCTATGGGCATCAGTGGGCAGCAGATGGTATCAGGTGGGCATCAGCTTTTCTCCCTGTGTTTTTCCCTGCCTCATACAGTTTTCAACACCATGCCTCACAATTCCACATGAAGCCTCAGATGTTTGCCGTTGACTTGGTTATCTGTCTCAACGAGTAGTGGGATGGCTTACCCTGCTGGCTTGAAACAGCCAGCGCAGCAGTTCCAAAAGGGAATTGTGCAGTCATAGGTTTGAAGGCAATATTTCACATTCCTGGTTCAGTCTGATTAGCTGCCCGGGAATGGAAAAGTACAATACAATATATTTAATCTGAAAGGACATCTTGCTGGCTAAAATAAAGTTAGAATTACATATTTGGAACCTTATCTTTGATATAAACAGTAGGAAATAGTAACAGAAAATGTTATCTTCACTTAAACACAAACAACACAAAGGCAAGCTGCTTTTAAGACCTTTCATCACATCCTAGAGGTTACATTTACATATTGTACCAGCCTTCAAACTACAAAAGCTGGAAGAGCTTTAAAAGGTTAGTGTGAAATGGACATTGAAACCTTGAGGCAGTGCCTGTCCTAATATTAAACTATGTCTCCATAATGTACCTTTTAGAATGACATACACAGCACACAGCAAAGACATTTAAGAATCCGTTACAAACTAACTGACTCCATTAGCAAAGACGGACATGCCTAAGCTTTTCAACCTTGATTTGTTGCACAGGGGAACAATAGTCGGTGTTTGAAATACCATTTTAAAAGATGGAATATATTTGTTTTTAGTGAAAAAGCTCTTCATTACCTAGACAGCACATTTTCATTTGAATGTTCCTAAAATATTGTGATGTTCTTGTACTTCTAATATTGAAGGCTTGTATAATAGAAACTCCTTTATCAATAAGGTTAACTGTTAAATCTTTTCTAGACATAGAGAAATGGGGGGGGGGGGGAGATTGAGATATTAGCATTAGGTTAATGTGAGCAACAATAGAAGAGGAGTCTCTGGTCTTCCTTCTAATGACCTGATTTTGTATGTGTCTCTCGGCTAATACTAATGGGGTTGTTAACTGTGAGAGATGGAGAGAGGGAAAGAAAAGAGATTATGTAAATGTTTGGCTGCGTGTGTGTGTGTGTGTGTGTGTGTGTGTGTGTGTGTGTATAGGCACACATGATTTGCTTTTGTGTGTCACATCCCTCAGATTTTATCGCCAACATTACTATTATGACAGCACAGCCAGGATAGGAGGATAGTGAGAAATTAAGACGTTAGATGCAGATTAAAATTCATGATCTGATTGCTTCTGACCATGAATATGCAGATGAACATGCATATTTATAGAAGTTCAGTAACTAGATATTGAAAAGGCTGCTATCCTTTAAATTTTACAGATTAGTCTCCTAATAATGGATATATATTTATATATTGTTTGGGTATAATTATGCTAAGACTGTTGCATAACGAGGTAGGTTAATAGATCTTCCCCAAGTAAACGCCTGGAGTCACTCCGAATCCTCTTCTGGGCACACATTACACAGTAACACACACACGCGCACGCACACACACACACACGCGTGCACACACACACACACACACACACACACACACACACACACACAGTCAGACACACACAATGCAGGATACATCCATTCTTCAAAGAAGTACTAAGGTCCTGTGTTTGAGAGCTAGCAGACTGTGGTTCCTTTATGAACCTGATGCCGTACACTTGGCTTAGCAGGACAATTCTGTGCACTAACTCACTCTGTGCAATAACCAGAGCAGCATCTGGAGGTAATTGCTTTGTTCTCATATCGTCCTGCCGGATTTTATTTCATGCTTTTATGACACACACGGTCCCATACGGAAACACTTCATGGAGGTTTTGCTAAAAAAAAAATTCTAAAGGAGAATGGACTGCTCCTTGCATGATTTGGGAGGGAAGGGGGGGGGGGGCGTTGCACAATGCATTCCGCCATCACTGCTGCTTTTCTATACATACACCAATCTTAAATAAAACACTAAGCTCTGTTTGGACACTTTCAGTAATTCAAACTCAGAATCTATTTGCAAAATTGTTTTTGAAAGGATTTGCACAAGCTCTGCAGTAGCATTGGTGGGCAAGGTTTGTGGGTGTCATTGTGACTGGTGTATATTAGTGGTTTATGAAATGCCTGCAAGCGAGATATTTGTTTACTTGCTGCTGAATTTTTGTTAAGGGCAGAAAAATTAATTGTAGGGCGAAGGCTTAATGTAGACAAATTCATTTCTAAAACTGATAATAGCATTAGAAATGTGTAAAATATATTATATACTATAATATATGAAATTAACTTGCATGAATATATTTGTATATTTACAGTATATACTATATGTTTATGTGTGTATTAGTTATAAAATCACATAATGAAAATAAATAATGTGCTGCCCCAGAAGGAGCCAGGGAGGCATACCAAAAAACAGTCCAGCCACAAACAACAAATAGAAGCCTATACCATTATTTCTGTAAATCCCTCTTCCTCTTTCCTGGCTTCAGCCCACTGGTTTATATTTGGTGGCCTCCATTCCTTTCCTCCACTCTATTTCTCACCCTTGCTCCCGCCATGGGTCTTCCCATCTTTCTTTCTCTGGCAGCCCCAGCGTTGCTTTGAGCCAAGCTTCTAAACGGCCCCTGAATCATTCGGATCCAGGGGAGAAAAAGCTCAGAGCAAAAGCAGTGTTGTGATTATGATGAATCGGTAGCGCACACGTGTAATTTACCTGCCGGGGTTATCGCCAGCAATGTGTTAATGAGCTTTCCCAAGACCCAAAGATTCTTTGATGCACCCGAGACTATCGGTGGAATTACGAGGGATTGTCTGTCTGTATGTTTGTGTGTGCGTACGTACACGTGTGCATGCGTGCGTCTAAAGACAATTAAGTATTTTAAGGACGTGTTTTCTATATTATAACACCGCAATGTAAACCTTGAATCCTGATAATATAAATATAAATTAATAGAAATGTGTTTACATAATGAACTGCACTAATAAATTGCATCTAATGACAAATGTGCTTGTGTTGTTTTGGGGATTAAAATAAATAGCTGTCATCTCTAAAATTGACCTCCTTTTTTATTTTTTAGGGATCTGTTTTGTACTCCTGGGCCACAAGTTCATGAAAACTTGCCAGCTCAGAAATATTATGTGGTGGTTTTATTTGACAGCAACCTATCTCTCTAGATATACTTGCATGTATGACTATTACTCCAGTCATGATTATCATGTAATGTTAGGAAATAACTCAACAGTTAGATTGTGTTAGATTAGATTTAGACAACACTACATTGATTATATATATGGATTATATATGATTGGATTAGATAGATTTATTGCAATAGAGTTATCCACAAAAGTACAACAATAACAACAGAGTCAATCACAGAGAAGTACATGTGAATGTACTTTATACCATACCACTGTACGTCACATTGTCCTTTTTGTGGTGTGACTGCTTCCTGCACTGGTGTTTGCTGAGTCTGTGTGTGCTAGCTGAATGTATAGCTGCTGACGTTTGTTTTCCCGCCCGGATCCTTTCCAATTGCGGTGGGATGAAGATAGAAACCTGCTTTATTGTGATTCGCTGCACAACCCTCCTCCAGTCTGTCTATAGCATCCCCCCCAAAGAAATGCGCCTGTCTTCATGGGGTTCTCTCTCTTAATCGCACAGATCAATTCTTTTCCTCTCGCTGTTTCTCTGTTTCTATATGAGAAAACAGTTGGTTATTCCCTCCCTATAGTAACTAATCGTTGTTTTCTCTGACTTTTCTCTAGATAGAGCATTCACACTCGTGACTTAAGTCCTGATGGACACTCTTCATGTCTCTTTCTCTTTTTGTCTTTCTTTCACTTCACTGACCAACACTGGTTGTGAGTTCATGTGGCTGATAAGTTGTGTTCTTGTTACAAGGCGTGTTCAGACCTCGTTTGATTGACATCTAAACCCCTATTTGTTGCAACAGCAAAGAGTGGGACAACTTAGAATATGTAGAACATGGTATTTTGAGTACAGTATGCACAGTAATTGTACTTTTCTCTGCTTGAAGACCAGAGATTGTATCTCAAAAAGTCAAGCTGGTTATGATAGAACGTCTGGGTAATCGTAAACTATTATTGTAAAAAATGAACAGCCCTGTAATGAAGTCTCCTTCCTCCCTCATTATTTGGATTGTGTCTAATCACAACCCCACCTGGCTTGTCTTCTTTCAGACTCTCTGTGCATCCAGGGGTTTGACCCAGGATTGGGCCTGATCGGACCAATCAACCCCATGATGGCAGGCATCAGCCTGGTGCCACCTCCCCCTGTGCCTCCAGACATGCCTGTCATCAAAGAGATCATCCACTTCAAGAGTTGCACCCTCTTCCCACAGAATCCAAGTAAGCACAATACAATGCACTAGATCACTGACCTATGATAACATATAACACATACCCTGCAAACATTATATTTGTTGAATCTATATAGTTCATTTATCCTGACCAGATGACCATAATTATTGACCAAATGTGTCCTTTGTACAGGACCGTCCTTTCAAATGATTATCCTTCAATAACTAGATATATTGTCCCCTTTACCCTTGTTTGAGTAGGCTATGGTGACAATATGTTGACACACATCTAAAAGAGGGTGTGATTGAGTTAGCAGGCGGATGGTGAAGCCGAGTGCTATTTAACAGAGGTGCAGTTTCCATATATTGGGGAAATGTATCAGCGTTGGCAATGTTTGGTGCCCTAGACCTTCCCCCTCCCTCGACACGAGAGCGCCCCCCGGGCTGTAAGACGGTGTTCGTAGGGGGTCTGCCGGAGAACGCCAGCGAGGAGATCATCAGGGAGGTGTTCGAGCCGTGCGGGGAGATCACGGCTATCCGCAAGAGCAAAAAGAACTTCTGCCACATCCGCTTCAGTGAGGAGTTCATGATCGACAAAGCCCTCTATCTCTCAGGTGTGTGAAGAAGCGGGCATACAACCACACAATGAATATCCAGGACCAGACTACATCTATTTGGAATGAAAGACATCATGGTCACCTTAGGAATGAGACAAACTAAACCACTTTTCAGCATGGCGAAGACAAGCTACACTGAATGTCCAGTCACTTTTTAGGCCAAACCCTAGTATTAAAGATGTAAGTGACAGGTACAGCAGGCCGGTTGAGAACTTATTCTCATTTGCAACGGCGACTTGGCCAAGATAACGCATAATTGTGCAGAAAAATGAATCAAAATAATAAATTTCAAATTCACAATAAATACACAATAAATTACAAAATACAAAGAAAACAGTCTGTAATCTATACAGTATACACTGTGTGCAAGAAAATATCAATTCAAAACAATAGGTCTGTTGTCTGCAAATGGTACAGTACTGTATATATTTAGTATATAGTATATATTTTTAAATTGAACAGCTACTGGACACCATTGGCCAATGGCTCACTCTCCCCGGTGTTCGTTCATAGGCTACCGGATGCGTATCGGGTCCAGCACTGATAAAAAGGACTCGGGGAGGATCCATGTAGACTTCGCCCAGGCCAGAGATGACCTCTATGAGTGGGAGTGTATGCAGAGGCTGTTGGCCAGAGAGGAAAGGCACCGCCGCAAGGTCCACGAAGACTTCCTCAGACCGCCCTCTCCTCCTCCCATCATGCACTACTCCGAGCATGAGTCAGCAGTAATAGCAGAGCGACTGAAAGGTAAGCAGACAAATAAGGATTAAGGAATCAACAGAAAGAATCACGTGACTTGCTCCCCCTTAAATAACATCGAAACACAGGGTTATTCTAGGAAAATGTATACTGTATTGATAAACACAAAATAGGTTATTCACTTTATTTGTTTTCTTTGTGTTTTTAGTGTACATACAGTGCTTATTTGTACAATGTAGGCAGGTTAGGCATTTGAGCGTATGTACAGTTTACTGTATGCTGGCTGCGTGCCCAGTGGAATCTGGTGTACTTTACATAGCACATTAATCCATTTGCCAGGAACTTGCACAGTTATTGATAATCATCTTCCCTATACAGGATATGTGATATCACCTATTCCTTTATTCTAGAATTGAATAAAGCATGTACCTAAGAGTGCTTCAAAGAGTTGATACTGAATTAAGTCAGATGCATTTATGTCCAGCAGAGATAGAAATTGTTTCGAAAGACTTAACGTTTTAGATAATTAGTTATTGATCGCTGCTTGCTGCTGGCTTTCTAAGGGTGCACTTGTCTCTGTGACAACACACACTTACACGCGCACGCACACACACACGCACACACAAAGAAAACACACAGAACACACAAAATAAAAGTGTTGGACCAAAGTGGTGGTTCATGATCTGATGTGTCAATGCCATTACTGGTCTTGTTCTGTTCTTTTATTTAATATTTGCCTTGAAATATGCAGCCAAAGTAAACCCTATGTGACATCAATGTCTGCTGTGTTCACATTCAATAATACAAAATCAATAACAGTCCATCTACTGCAGATGTCACAGCAGGCTTTACTGAAATGTTAAGGCTAGACTTGTCTTTATTTGTATAGACAATCCTGACCAACGGAGCTTTTCTCCTGCCGACTACATATGATTACATCATCTACCGCTAGGGGGGAAATTCAAAATGCGATTGGTTCATTTTTTTATGGCAACTGTTACTGACAGCTGAAATATGCTTTCCAGGTCCAGATACGTCTGCAACATGCATACTCTTACAGCAATGCTGTACCTATTACAAAACCACTTCAAATATGGTCACTGTCTGATACTAATTCTAAAATGTTGCCTAACAAAGCTTTCAGTAACCTGCAGTGATGACAGACTTATATTTTGTCAAACCTACAGCAAAAGAGAGAGATTTTGTATTTTTCTGAATGAACATGAGAAATATAAGCAAAGCATAGAGCTGCATTCAAATTAGCAAACAAAGGTGAACGTTTACGAACATACTGGATTTCCATTTGCTTCAAGTTCACAGCAAACGTTTTTGAACGCACACAAATGGTCTGAGGAGGAAACATGGACGCTGGATTAGTAAGGGTTACAATTGAACCGAACACTAAAATATATACACTCAATTAAATATAAAGTTCAAATACCGCAAACTACCGCAAACTTCTCGGAGCGATGCCGCTCTAAGAAGTGGCTCCGTTCATCTTTCCCACGTTCATAGTGTGGACGACACGCCATGGGCGGCTGGTGCTGCGGAGGTGCGTGAAGGTCACCACATCTCCTCTTCCCAGCCTGTGTCGTGGCACTGGGCCCAGCCTTCCCCAACACAGCACCTGGCTTCTATCTCCCTGACAGGCATGGAGTTACATCGCTGGCCCCTCTGGCTCATCAGTAAACACAACACAGCCCAGAGCATCTGTCCAGCCTGGTCTCCTTCCACACGCACGCGAGCACACACACACACACACACACACACACACACGCACACACACAAAACACATGGACGAACACACACACTCACCCACGCACACATACACACACACACATAAAACAGGCTCTGAAAGTCGGTCTGTCTCCCCGATTGCGTAGGCTATAAGGACTGCTCCTTATGCAGAATGCACAGAATATTTTATCACAATGCTAAGCAAGCATAAAACACGTTTAGCATTAAAGAGTTTAGAACAAGAATAGTCTAATAGTCTGTAGTTGTTTGGTGAATATACTGTACATGCAGGGTCTTTAAATCTGAGGCTATTACAGTAACCTCGTCGACATTCTGACATAGCAACAAAAAGGATAAGGGCAATGCGTTTTGCATCTGTAAAAAAAGTAATCTTAATAATTTAACAATTTTTATTAAATAAAAAAGAATGTTTCTACATTTCTGTATTTGTTTATGGGAAGCACAATTGTGCATGTATTCCCTCTCTGTAAAGCACTTTGAGCTGCACTTCTGTATGAAATGTGCTATACAAATAAAGCTTATTATTATTATTATTAGTGAGTCGAATCTACATTTATATACAGTATAGTATTTATAGTATACCTCGATGAGGTGGGTCTGTCATCTAAAGTCATTGCCACTATTTCTGTGTGATACAGTACAAAAAAAAGTGGATGGTATTGTTTGGCTACCTGCACAATTCTCCTCACTTAAACAAAGTATCAGGCATCACTGGTAGTTTGTGTTGTGTTAGTAATTTCCATTAGTGATAGGATTTGTTTCATGTTTATGCAGCTAGGTCATTTTTAGCTGTGTTCACTGTTTCACAACATTTGAGAGGCTTGCTTTCACTCAATCAAACACATCAAAATTAGAACATCCCTAGATAAATACATTGATCACCATAATGATTGCCCTCTATTTACACAATGGCTATCTCTGACTGCTGCAGTCACCACCTTATTGGCTAACACGAGGGTGCAGAAAAGCTTGCGATTTGTTTACTTAATGAATCCCTGGGACATTTATCAGACATCAGCTAATATTTATGAGCACTTTTCAAATGAATAGCCTCTTTTAATGATGTTACTTGCCTCGCAGGCAGCAGGAAACACATTTCCAGTATTCTTTCAGTTGGCCCTGTACTACAGCCACTGTTCATTGTGTCTGCTGTAATGTGACTGTAATCTGCAGCTGTTTGTGAATAGGGCTTTATCTGTGTAGGGTAAAAGTGTCTTCTTACAGGTCTCGTTGCAGTGTGTATTGAACTGATTAAATGCTTTCTTATTCACTCTGTTCCATAATCGTTCTTTCCTCTGTTGTACTATTCGATTATTATTCAAATGCGGAGAATGCACTCAACAGAAAGACCCAGGGAGGCACAGACTAAATGCTCCAAGCAAGTTTGGGTTGAAATGTTGAAATTCTAAAATGTCCATTTGTGTTTAGTGGTTATGGAGTGATTCACAGACCCATGAACAATAAATGGCTCCACAGTATAATTTGAATCCTGCTCCTTTGTCGCTAAGCTGTTGAGTATAGCATGATTGAAAGTTACATTATGTTGGATGAATAGAGTACTTATGTGTTCCTTTGCAGACAGACAGACAAAAATAGAACAGAAAGAGATGAGGAGATAAAATAATGATGATTCTCACCATAGGACAATTTACTTTGCGAGGCTATCGTTATCTTTGTCTAGAAACCTTATATTATTGTGCAAGCAACTGACTTTTCTTTTCTTCTTGACAGACGATCACAAATTCAGTGAGGCCACAGCTGTGCTGTTTACCTGGATCGACCGGGGAGAGGTGAACCGCCGAACAGCCAATCACTTCTACTCCATGATCCAGTCGGCCAATAGCCATGTCCGCCGGCTAATGAGTGAGAAGGCCCAGCATGAAGAGGAGATGGAGCTGGCTAAAGAAACCTTCAAAAATGCATTGATGGCCATATTAACACAGTGTAAGGAGAATAAAGTACACTAACTCTAGGTGAAGGAGGACAATTAGAGGACATCCTCCTCTAATTCAAAGGTATAGTCAGTCATTCTAGAGAAAGCTTGTTGATATTTGAACTCAAGATCTTCTCTACCTTCAATGGCATAAGGTGCTCCCGCAATAGCTTTGCCCCCCACATTGGCAACATATTGCCAAGGTATTGCTGTGAGGCGTAAAAGTCTGCACCACTTACAGAGGCTGTGTAGTAACAGTGCATACTTTTCCCAAAGCACACACACACACAAAATGGGCAGCTAGCGGACCGTGAGTAGATATTTGTTTGACAAACAGTGTATTACATAATTTACAATCACTGACTATACCTTTCATTTTGAATGCATGTGGGGCAATAATATTTGACTTACTAAATAAATATGAACACGTCAGTCATACTTAAACACGTGTTAAGTATTTACAGTGGATACAATTATTACATACAGCATATTATGCATTGTACCTAGAGGAATGGCTGTACACTAGCTAGTACACTATGTAGCTTCATCCATGTGTAGGCTTGATAAAGATACTGTATGTAGCTTCAGTCATTCTTGTACATACTTGGCGGCCACTGAATGGTCTGTTGGTAGGTATGGACACCTATATCGGCCTATGCACTTTGTCAGCTAATCCATTGTGATGGCAATCGATGAAATGTGGCAATTCTTTCATTGTGGACTTTGTTTTGCACACCAAAATTGTGAAGACTTATTATCAGCAGAGCTTGTGACCATGAAAGGTTCGTCACAACAGAAACACATTGTCAGGGTACGGGCTATAGACGCTGCCTGTGCATTCATTGTCTGTGCTGAACATGAAGTCATTTTCACCCCATACATTTTACGCCTGGCTTAATCGAAGTCATCTGCTCCGCAAGGTTCTTTCTCTCAGTCTCCATGACAACGCTCCTTCATCCAGCCAAGCAATCACCTCCATTATCTTCAACCCACTGTGAAGGCAATGATATGCAGTCACGTCAAGCCATAAAAAATAGTCTGCGGTGTAATGAAACACTGACCTTTTCTTTTAGATTGCCTTAGCCACCAACTAATAGCACCCATCGGAATTTGTTTTAAGTGTGTGCAGTCTACTTTAGAGTATTCTACATTTGGTTATCTGGTTATTGGGGGCAGGTGGCTCCTGTAACACTAATTGTTATTAAGGCGACACATTCAGATCAGCTACCAGTAGGGTTATATTTTTGTTAGCCTATGCGTGTCCAAGGCTAGCTGCTTTCTGTTTGTGTGCCAGGGAATGGGTCACTAGACTACTGTATGCAACAGAGGCTAACAGTTGGACTGATATTAAAGGTAGAATGTTCCCTACTAGCCCCATAGTTCTATAAAGAAGTCCAGCGGGAGAGGGCTCTAGTGCAGGTAAGTACTATACCATTGTTGACAGTTAAGTAAAATGCTAATGAGGTGAAGAGGATCTGTCTCCTTTTCAGGTAGGCATTAGACATGCAGGCCTTTTTACTCATTTTTCTATTTTGGACCGTTTTCCAGAAATGGTGCTATGTGGAATTGGTTTTGATGAGAACATTTATATATTGGTCCTTTTGGCTCCACTAAGCATGGCCTAGGATTCTGAAAATTATCACAAACCATTACCAGAGGATGAATTTTGAAATGAGAGGATTATGTTCATGCCACAACCTTTTGTGACAGTGAATACAATACACTGAATTTAAGAAAACAGGACGGCACAATATTTAAAGGCAGCATTTTTACTTGTTTATGGTTTTAGTAGTTGCATTATATTTGTTTTTACTGTACATGTATATTACCAATATTGTATCAAATCTCTAAATCGTTCAGGTGATTTAGTAACCAATGCAATCAGCAAGCAATCAGCAAACAACCCTTTCTCAGTCACAAATTCTAACATACTGGTTGTGACACAAATATTACAGAAGCTATCCACTGTAGACAAATGTTGCCAGTGTCAACCGTGAAGGGACTACATTTGCAGACGATGAGATGTAAGTACATAACACTGGCCAGGAGAGAGACCAGAGCATTATATGACACAGGGTGGCTACCCTACAACATGTTGAGGCTTATAAATAGTTATCCTGCAATTACAGCAGGTGTTCAGAGTAAACTTACACTAATGATGACATTGCTGAAACAAGCATTTTAATCTTAAAGGATGCTGTGGCTTTGTTATATTATTTGTTTCCTACCTAATTCCCTCTTGAGATCTTTCCATGGCCTGTGGTCGGTGCACGTCCCTGGTCTCTCAACTGTGCTGTCAGAGCCTCAGTCAGTGGTACCAAGTGCTACATAAATGGCTTGTTTTGTCTTGACCCTCCTCCCTCCTCCTCCCTGTTCACCCTAAAGTCGAGCAGATCACCGCTGTGTTCACCGCCGCTACCAGGCAAAAGGCATGGGACCATTTCTCAAAAGCACAGCGCAAGAACATAGACATTTGGCGCAAGCAGTGCGAGGTTGGTATATTTCTACTTTTGTTTATTTCTCTACCCTGACCCCCCTTTTTTATATTCTGTTATCACTTGTTTTCGAGTCCCCAGGAGAAGCTTGAAAGACAGTCTCGGAGGAAGTGACATGGGTGAACCGCATTGGCTGCCCTTGTTTTGCTAGGTACAGTGGCTTTACCGACAGACAGACAAAACCGTCAGAAAGACAGAGAGAGCAGAGAGAGAGAGAGAGAGAGAGAGAGAGAGAGAGAGAGAGAGAGAGAGAGAGAGAGGCTTGTGATACTCACAAATGCTGCGCAACACCTTCCTTTCTTCCTCCTGCATGGAGAGTTTTTCTTTCCCTCCTGCCCAGATGTAAAGCAAGATCTGACGTCTCCTCCAAAGTGTGAGGCGCTGCTATGGCAACAGCGGTTTCCAGGGTTAAGGCTCTGATCAATTATTCATTCAGAGTCAAATCTGGATAACAAGCAAGAAACATGAGAATGTGCTGGGGAAAAATTGTGGGAATTTTTGTCTATCATAACCAATACCGAAATAAGAACCACTTCTGAGCTAGCCTGCCATAAATGAGGCAGAATATAATTAATCACACAGTCTCTTGTTTTCTTTGGCTTTATTACAGTTTTGTCTGTCTGTCTGTAGAGGATAAATGTAACTTATTGTGGCAAATGATTGGCTTATAGCAATCGCTGTGCCTTCATCTAAGTCAAGTCAATATCACAACATATTCCGTTTCCAAATAAAGGAGGTAAGAGAGAGAGTGACTGGCACACATTGCTATCCGTGAGATTAGATTCTCACTAGCATGTCACAGTACCACTGAAACTCATTTAATGGCTACCATTGTTGGTAAGTCTACATAGCCATTTCTCTATATCTGGAACATTCATTATGCTAACTTTACAAAGCCGTGCTGGACATTTAACAATGCATTATTATCTCTGAAATGTGCTGTGAAATCACAGTTGGGAAATTAAGAGGTAATGAGTTTGGCAGCCATAAAAACATCTGATTATCCTACAGGGCTCTGAAGAATTGATGAGAGATACAGTTATGCGGCAAGCAGATACATGCTTCCTTCCACAGCAACATTGGAGAGCTTTTTCACAGCTTGGCTAACTGATAATATAGCTCCCCGTTCTACAACGACTGACGCATCTATAAGCTTATTAACTTTATCTGGGTAACCGAGAATGTGGAGCGAGGAGATTACGGCAATGACATAAGCAATATTGCTATGGCAATATGGATGGGAGTGTCAACCTAAGAATAGCAATTATAAAAATCGGAATTCAAAAGTGCAGTTTCTAAAATATTTACCACTAAATTGTTTTAGGCCTAACACACACCAACTTAATTTGCGATCAGGCATAAACAGGATGGTTACTTCTTCTCATTACCCAGGTGCTGGGAGTGAGTCATGATTGCAAGTGTACGATAATCACAAAATTACAAATTGCAGGTATCTATAGCACAGTTGACCTTTCTTGTCCTTGTAATACAATAGCTTGTGCATGTTCTCAAACATCGAAGTTGTATCAAAAGGAGTAGTATCAAACTGCATTGACTCGTTTTTCAGCTATACCCCTTTATGTTTAGGTAATTTTTGCTGCAGATAAAAAGGCAAAATAAGTATTCTGGCTAGAATTTTTGATTATTTTTAGTTTCAGTTTTAAAACAATATCAGGACAATCAAATGGTGTGATCCATGGTCAATATTCACATAGTAATACATAATGTACAATTACATGTATTCCATTACCATGGGTTTATTCTAGAGTCAAAACATTTCATAACTCGTGGTTTAAAAATCTCAACAATGGTAACATAATCTGCTCTCTTCTCATAGCCAGTCAACTTTTTAATGCATTCAATTATTAAAATGAAGGCTTGGAATATTCATGAAGTCTTTTAGTTCAACAGTGCAGTTTGTAATGTTTTTAATAACGTTTTGCCATCTTTTAGGCAAAACACGTACTGTTTTCAGTGGAGATAAGGTAATTGCGTCTGTAGTGCTAAGGTTGAAGGGGTCTTTGCACTGTTTCTGCCGGTTTTCATGTCACAGGAGCTGAGGAATGCCCACAGTGAGGAGATCATGGGGATTCGCCGAGAGGAGGAAATGGACATGTCAGATGACGACTCAGACGAAAGCCCCTGCAAGAAACTGTGCATGGAGGAAAATGGTATGGTTCACACTATCTAATTAAACCTGTATTTAGAGCTGGACTGGTAATCTGGCATACCGGTGGTCCAACGCTCAATTTAGGCCGGTCGATTAAAAAAAAAAAAAATATATATATTTTTGGCCAATGACCACCCCAAATACAGAGAGAGACTATTGGTTAATTTCTTATACTGACACTAGGCTGGCCCAATCATGTCACTTTCTTTTACTAGGCCCCACCCTCCCCATCTGACCTGTGTTTCTCAGATTCCAAAAATCCGATGTGCTGATGAGGGTGTCAAAATGTAAACAAGTGGTGTGGAGAATTTGCGGGCCAAAAAAACTCAAATCAAATGATGGATGCTGCCAAGATGTGCAAATACAGTATAAGACATGTTTGCGGTAGGGGCTGCAGTAGGCTTATGCAGTTGGCTACCCGAATATGCAGCAATATTGCAACAGGTGGAACTTGAAAGAGGAAACATTGCCACCCATGGCCACTGTCAGGCTGGAGTAGTGGGGAAGCCGAAGCTATGAGTCGAAGAGAGAGCTTTATCAACCTAGGGACAGTCTGACAGGGAGGTACTAGTCTATGTGTACAATGTCATGATGACGATGATTCATTAAATGAATGCCGACTCTATTATAAGAGTATTATAACATTTTTATAAAGTGAGGCAATCCACTGCTGGAGGCGGTCTGACTGACGTCACACACTTAATTTTGAAGCTATAATTCCCTAATGCAGTCAAAACTTCGGCTGCTTTTTCTAACATTAACTGTCGTTATGATGCTGACATTATTTTGTTAGCAGCATAGCACTGACAAAGCCCATGTTGTTGTAATCAGTTCATCATCATATTGTTATAGTTATTATAATTGGCATTGCACGGACCGGGTTGGGCCGTGTGATGCTTCTCAGTTCAATTTTTATGGCTATGGACGGGTATCTGGGGGGGTAGGGCCGAGTCTGGGTGTCCGGGGTTTCGCTTTTGCCGGCTTTGAGGGACTGAAACTTAATATATTTGAACCATTTCTCCATTCTTTATGTTTACTGGTCGAGGATTCAGTATTGGAGGTTCTGGGAGGTGTGTCATGGATTGGG